>QTSX02001637.1:0-140393 GCA_014839935.2 Entomophthora muscae
GTCACCTTGTTTAGGGCGCTGTAGTTGGTCACTAACCAAAGGGACTCATCCTTCTTGGCTAAAAAGAAGACTGCAGCCCTGTAGGGCAAGAGAGAGGGGCAGATAAAGCCCTTCTTGAGTGTGCCCACAAGGTGTTGACGGAGAGTCTTGTCTTCCTTGGGTGTCAGACATTAAAGGGGACGTGCCTTGAGCAGTGACCCTTGTATTTGTACAGCATGTTGTATCTCCCAGGGAGGAGGTAGTTGGCCCAGTGTTTCACTGAAAAAGTCCTTATACTCCTCAAGGAGTGTGGCATTTGTTGGTGGGAAAGGAGTGGCCAAGGGGGAGCTGAAAGTGGTTTGGTGCAGATAACTTTGACTGATAATTGATTAAAGTCTAGTTTCCCCCCTTGGAAATCATACATACCTGTCTCTGTGATTCTGACCAACACAGTATCATGCAATAATTTGCTCATTTTGAAAGGATAGATCTGAAACCCCACCCTATTCCTGTTGAGGGTGATGACAGATGTATCCCAGTTGATATAGGAATAGTTGTGTTGCAGCCAGTTGAGACCAGTAATGACGTTGTGGCTGAGCCCCTGCCATGATTGGCCCAGAGAGCTTGACCTGGATGCTCCCCATTCCCACAAAGAAGGGTACCGTCTCATGAATGATTGCCACTCTGCGGGAGTCAGCTACTTATACTGCCTTGAATTGGCTGGGCACTTGGTCCAGCTGCTGAGAATCTGCAAACCCCTGGCCAACTATAGTGTGGTTGGCCCCAGTGTATACCAAATTTTAGGGGTGTTCCCACAGAAACTAAAGGGGTAGGCCAAGCAAGAGATTTTATTTGATTAATGACTGGCTTGGAGGGCAGGGTTGTCACTGTGTACCTGGAATATGTCTAAGGTTTTCACCTCATGTACATTGTAGTCACAGGTATTTTTATCAAGGAGAGATTGAGAGTATAAGTCAAGTGGTCTTACAGAACCTCTTGTATCTACAACCCCCAGGCTTTTCCCTGATCCTCAATCTGCGCTAGCTGAAGCTCCCCCCCTTGCAGGGGCGTTTAGTCCCATTATCCTGCTGATGGGGCTGGCGGCAGCTTACTTGATTGTGACCACTGCCAGGTGTGGTACATGGTTGGGATGGGGCGTCACTGGTATGGTGGAAGCCCATTGAGGCCTGATTGTTAGCCTCCACAATGGCCTTGTAGCAGTCATTGAGGGAGGTGCAGCAACCTATGGGGACCCACTTACAGATATGGGGCTTGATTCATTGACTATTAGGGTCAGAAGCATGGCATTTCCGTCAGTCACAGCTTCAGGGGTGGCAGCAAGAGCTTGCTGCCAGGCGGCAAGGTACTTGGGAACGGACCCAGTCTGTTTGATTTCTAGAAGAGAAGTCCCCACAACAATGGAGGAGAAGGTTTTTCTGTTGAGGGACTTGGCAGCATCTTGGAATGCTGCCCAGGTAATGTTGTGCTCCTGGATGGCCCAGTTGGTGAACCACACAGCGGCGGGCCCCGTGAGGCAACCAGACGCAGTGGCAACCCACATGGACTCAGGAACCTGAAAGATACAGAGGTAGGGTTCAGTAGATTGGAGCCAACTGACAATGTTGGCTCCTTTGACCCCACCCGCAAAGGATTCCAGCTGGAGGTTGAGCATGCGCTGTGAAAGGTCTGACTGAAGCAGGGTGATGCTGGCGTCATGCTTCCCAAGGCAGAGTCAATTTTACACGCTTGTGAGCACCAGCTGGTATTGGTAGATAACATACCTCTTGGGGATATCTCCCTTGGGGATTGGAAGGAAAGTTTCTTGATGGGGAGTAGCCATATGGCCTGTACTCTGTCCTTTCTTGGGGGAATTTTTTAGGTAGGTCATGAACCTACTGCTGCTACCACTGTTGCAACTGAACCAATTAGAGTTCAGTATTTGATTGGGGAAGACAACAGTCCAATATAAAGGACAGAAATGAATAGAGTAGGTATTTTTATTGTATAATATTGTGATTAATATACTATATGGGGAAAGCCACAAGGCCACAGGGGGTGGCATAGTGGCATGTTTTATGTAAGGTTTGAAGCCAAGGAATAACTTGTGCGGGGATCAGCAAGTCAAATTGGCAGCACTTCTAATTAGGAGAAAGTGCCCACAGTTTGATATTGCCATCAGATTTTTCCCTACTGTTGGATACATCAAGGGGCGGCTCATTGAGTGCCCCCTGTGTATTATAATATATGTTAGCAGGTAAGGAGGGAAACTTGGTTGCAACACCAGGGACTCACCATTTCAATCCACAAAAAGGAACAAAAAGTTGAACTGAAAAGCTAGAGACTAATAACACTCCTTAAAACACACTAAAAGATCCTGAGCAATTTCATGATGAACAGACACATCACACTTTCACCACAATTATTTCATGAAAAATGATATAAACTTTCCCTCTGTAGGAAAATTACCCGCAATGTTAAAATGGTGGTTAGCATCCTCAGAGATAAATCTCAGCAGGGGGTGAATGTCATACTAGACTAAGAAGAAGCATATGTAAGAGCACGCTGGAAGTACTTGGATGCATGCCTGGGAGATTATTGCTTCTCTTTATTCATTAGAGTATAGCTCACACTCTTATGAAAGCCTCTGCTATATAGGTGGCAACAGATCATAGAGAGGCCAAGAAGATAGCCAACTCTAGAGGGCTTAGACAAGGGGATTTATTGAGCCTAATACTATACAGAATTGTAATAGGCCCATGGATAAGTAACATAAACAAGGACCTGTATGGGATGAAGACCTATGGACAGGACCTGCCAGCTTTCAAGGCATCTGTAAATGACTGCATAGTAGGCTTATCTTCAAAACATGGCACTGCACCCTTAATACTGCTACTCTTCAGATACTCAGACCTATCACAAGAAAATTTTAATTCCAACAATTCCCAGGCAATAGCAGTTGGCACCCTGGGGTTAAGGATACCTCTGATCACAGAACCTACCTGGGAAGCAGCAAGATAGCTTATCAGGCAAATGAACTCATGTTGTCAGCGGCTGTATCAAGGCTATAGTAAAATGTGAACTTTGTTTTAATAATGCTGTCTCCTGGGTGTTGACAATTTTTAATCAATTGTACACTTTACCCAAAACATTTCCAGTATAAAGATTAACGGCACATGTATGGTACCATGAGTTGACCCCAAGGATCTCAAAAGTGTGATAAGGACATGTTGTAGTCAATAAGAATTGGGAGGAATGATATATTGCTTCTCATTTCACTATGTAAATCTCATCCTTTGTATAAAGAGATTTATTTATTTCTGTGCCGTTGGAACTTCAAACTATTTCAGAATATGCAAAGGATAGTATTGTAACCACTACAGGGAATGAGCTACTGATAAGCTTTTATTTATTATTCTCTAATATAAGCACAACTTAAAGTATTTTATGTCTGTTTAGATAGATTAAAAAAGATATTATATTTCATATACCTACACCTTGAAGGTATACCTAAATCTTACCCAGTATACCTAAAAGAATTAGTGATATCTAAGTAAATTAAAGAAAGTAAAGGTTTTAAAGTAAAGATGTAAAGGCAAAGCCAGGAAAAGCTTATTTGACTAATTAAAGCCATCAGCAAGGGCAGCGTACACATCTTTAAGGTACTTTTTTATCTTAGCCACCTGATACTTCTTCTTGCCCATCTTCTGGACAGCCTCTTGGTAGTCCTGATCCTTGGCTAACTTATTTTTCTTGTTGGGGGTAACCTGGTTATCCATGTCCTGGATTTTGGAGGAAGTTCTTCCCTTCTCTTCCTGCAGCTTCTGGAAGAACCTATTAGACTTCAGATTGGCACCAAGCTTAGACTTCAAATGCTTGTGCCATACCTTGAGGCTTGAGGTAGTCTTCATTTTCCATTAAAGAAGAAATTGCAAAAATTCCAAGGGTCAGTGGCTCCACTCCTCTCTCTTCTATAATTCACTTTCTTGCCAACCCATTGCTTCTTAAAGTACTCAAGGTAGCCCTTGATGATGGCAGGGTTCTTCTTCATGTAAACATCCTCCTGGATAGCCTCAAACATAAGTCCAGTGTGATACAGCTTTACAAAAGCCAAGGCATCAAGCCAAGTCTTGAACATGTGGAACTTTTTGTCATCATTATTGAGGTACTTGTCAATGAGCTCCTTCTCACTCTTTGGTTTTTGAGGAGGGCCTTCCTAAAATGAAAGAATCAGGCCTGAAATTTCTACCCAAGGTGGCCTCAGAGGCTCTGGACTGAGCAAGATCAAAGTCCATGATGATAACATTTGGTCTAAGGGAGTGTGATTGAGCTAGCTTCTCAGCAGCTAGGGCAGCCTCATCCTTCTTAAAGGAGGAAGGGTTTGCTCTAGTGTGTGTGTAAATGAAATCTTGTTGATGGGGAGATATATTAGAGCATCTCTGAGAATATTGACAGCTCTGGTATAGACCTGTGTCTTGGCACCAGGAAGGAGAAATAAAACAAGGGGGATCACCTGGATGTCAAACTTCCTGTGAAGGACCCAAAGCTGGTTGAAGATAGAAGGGCATGTAGAAAAAGTGCCATCACACAACCAAGAGGTAGCAGTGTTAAGTTGCTTGATGCTTTGATTTAAGATAGAGCCTATAGCCCTATCATCTACTTCCTGACCATCATTATAGAGCAGAAACATATCATTGTTCTCCGTTTTTTGAGGGCATCTGCAAGGACCAGGTCCTTGAAGTTGATGGCACTCTTGGACAGGGATTTTGAGGCTTGATACCTATCACTAACAAGCTTAACCAGCAGAGTATGGTTTGTTGCCCTCTTTGGATTGATTTTTACAGGTACTTTTAAGCAATAAAAGTCATCTAGCTGGAATTTGGTCTTTAGAGGTGGGCATAATCTGCATCAGATACCATTTCAGAAGACAGTAGATGATGGTGTTAGGCCTTATGCAGGTATGCTTGCCCTTGATTGTCTTTACTTATTCCAGTGCTTGGTTTTGAGCCAAACTGTACAGGAGCAATCCTTGCATGTATAGTGGCTACTCCTGAAGCCCTGATTAGTGTTTTTGCAAGATAATATGTACTATTTGCTACCATGGATGGCCCACCCTTTACACTCATTATTGGGGAAAACTTAGAGAGGATAGAGGGAGCCTTGAACTTCCCATCAACATTGAAAATGTTGTGGGCCGCTAGAGGGTCCTAGGGACCAGCAGGAGAATGCAGATGTCAAGAAACTTATCAGGATAACTCTTAGAACTATCACCAGAGGAGCTGAGCAAAGGGGGAGAAGGGAGCTTGTCCTAGTGTTCCTCATGTATGGGAGACTTTTTCCATGAGGAGACTTCTTGCTAGAGTTCTGCTTCTTGGTGGGCTCTTTATCAGATTCAGAGTTATAAAAGCTGTAATCTGTAAGAGACCCATCTTATTCCCCACCCCCAGAGGAGTGAGCTGAGCTCTGCTCAGGGGAGGGCTTTGATGAAGGTTCCTTTCTGGGATAAGTTTTAGATGCAGCCTTTTTGGAGGAGGATGCCTTCTGCTTGAGGGCTTTGGGAGCCTTGAAAGGACACTTGGTGCAATTTGGCTTCTTTGAAGTATTTTTTTCCTAGAACTAATAATTAAATAGCTCTAAAATAAAGCAATAAAATTACAAAAGTAAAACATAAACAGCTATGAAACCCATCAAATAGAAACTTTAGACTTGGAATATTTTATTGGGTATGTATAAATAGAAAAATGGGTACAAGTATGTGTTTTATTAAAATTTAAAACAATAAAAAAGTTAAAATAAATATGAAAAAATATTAAAATTATAGATCAATTTTGTTTTAAATATCTAAAAATATATAAGATAAACGTAAAAAAATACAAGTTATTAAAAATTCAGAGGTTCTTATTATGTAAAAGTAAAAAAATTATGTTTGGGAAGTGAAAAGTGTTGACATTATGAAAGACAACTAGCAAAAATATGCTGAATTAACACTGTCAATTAGTAAATTTATAGAAATTTTAAAAGACAACATCAACACTGTTGATTAATTTTGAAAATATGCTATGTTTTTTCCTAGTACACTTAATTTAAGTTAAGCAAACAAACAAATATTAACTGTTTATGGTGTATTTTTTCATATAACAAATTTCAGGGCCCAGAATTCCCAAGACAACCAGCTAGCATTCCTGATCACAGCACAACAAACTTTGTGGAAACAATTACCAATTTCCTCTCCGGAGGAAAAACCCCTTTTTGACCACAAATAGCCAGGGGTTTTCAAGGCCCACATGTCACAAACCCCTGAGATCAACATTATTCACAAAATTGGATCTCCCTTAAATTAGGAAATAGTAAATTGTACAATTTATTGCTCAATTGAGCAATCAGGAAACTAATTACTTGCAGGTTCTATTAATAGCTGTGACACCTCAGCAGTCTGCAGCCAAACCCATCATTATGAAGAAGCAGTAAATGTGCACCCATCTCTAGGCCACAACATGAAATTTCCCAAGAAAATTGCTAATACCACTGAAGATGATACCAACAGACCTATGATGGCACAAAAGACTAACTTATTTCTAGTAAGTATAAGTAGTGAGGAAGGGAAGCCTTCTTCACTATTTGCATCATCATACTAAATGTCTTTATTCCCAGACTCCATTATTTGATTGTAGGAATTGTTTATTTTTGCACCAATATAATTATTCTGATTGCATTTTTACGTTAATCAACAAAAAAATACTTGCATGCCTTCTCCTACTCTGCTGATTCTGCTCCCATTTCTTTGGGTATGCTAGCTTGCACCCTTGACTTGGAGTTCTACCATTCCTGCCACCTGGATATCCCTTCTGGCTGTTATAGAGGCCAGATTCTAACAATTATGAAGGAGATACCAGCCACTCCTCCCCTACCAGGTGCCCTTCTGTCCCATGATTTCACCAATCTGGTATTTGTCTATATTACAGTGTTAGTGCTAGCCAATCAGGTTGTGCCCCACACTGGAAGTTGGTGTCCCTGGGCCACAGCTGTAAACTATCTTGTCAGGATTGTCCCAATTGTGTACATGTCCTTCCAGGCCTGGCCTGCCTCTCCTGTGGGAGCCCAGCTGGACACTGGTATGGGTTGTGACAATAAATTAAAAAAATTAAACATATAAAAATAATTAAAAATAACAAAACTTCTTTATTTATCAATTAAAAACATATTTGGAGTATAGGAGTATGATACTTTACCATTGTGCTTAAGTAAAGTTTCAAGAAGTGGTATTCAGATATGAAAAAGGTAAAGTATCAACTTTCCCACTAGTGACCTCTCACTAGGTTGTGGCATAGTGATTTAGGCTTATTTGTGCCCTTCTAATCTGCTTAAATCCATCCCTGTGGTTAATCACAAGCAAACTGTAGACATTTTTGATTGTCAACATTATTGTTGACTGTAAATTCTATAGCAATTTATATATTAAAACTGGGTTAAATTATGAGATTGCTGTTAGCCACAAATTTATTTATGATATTAAAGTTGGATTAAGTGCCACAGATAGATTTATAAGATCAACATTTCAATGAGCTTCTATATGCACTATATCTATTTCTGTATATCACTGTAATAAAATCAACTGTGATTATAATATTTATATTGTAAATGTTTCATATTCATCATTAAAAATAGGTTGTGCTTAAAAAGTGCTAACATTGACACTTTTATGTTGTTTATTTGACTTGGAAAAAATTAGATTTTTATTAGTAAAGCAAAGGAAAAATTGGATTACATTTAAATCTCAATCAAGCCTAATAGTAAATTGTGTCAAAATGGCCATAATTTTACCATGCTTTCTGGGTTTTCATCTTCAAGATCTAAGATAAATGGTAATTAAGCTTTCACAACTAGAAATTTATTTAGTGAAACTTGATTTTCTGGTTGCCAGTGGCCATATTGACAAAGTGTTGACATGGCCACTTTCAACATGGGCGCTGTTACTGCTTATCACATGGTTCAAGGTGTGAGGCTTCAATACCCACATGGTGGAATCCAAAAAACTTAGAGATATATCATAATCTATGACAATATTGAGCTGCAACCTTGTTATCCAGCTTGCAAGAGTCCAATTATTAAACACTCTGGGCTACTCCAAAGTGTGATTTGTAGCCTAATTATTCACATTATTCCCATAATTCTTTCATTTGTTGAATAGAATAATGCATAAAACACTGTGAAAATCAAATAAACAGCTCATAGAAATAGCAAAGATATTTGAAAGCACAAGTAAGGGAAGCCTTGGAATTACTGACATTGAACAGGTAGAATCCAGAATATTTGGATAATCCATGTCCTTCATTGTTTTCTACACAAGCCCCAGACCCCACTAGATAGTGATCCTTAAAACCCAATATACAATAACACTGGGTCTGGAACTAGTTCACAAGCAAAATGCCCTAAAAAATGGCTATAAGGTGTCACAACAGAGAGAGAGTCACAAGGCATGAATCTCTTTTGGAAGAGATTCCTGTCTATCTTCAAAGAATACTGGAGCCTGAGATCATTAAGACCAGAGGAGCAACACAAAGACAGAGTCCAATTGGCATGGCAATCATGTTTTATGGATCTCCTGGCACAACCAGAGACAAAAGTCTCTGAGCCTCCCTTCTGCATATTAACCCATGAAGCCCTAGATATTCTCCCACCTTAAAGATACACAGCTCAGGCCAAGCTCTTCTGGGAGGCCTTTCATATATAAATAATCAATATATTTATGAGAAAAAAAACACTTAGAAATTCTTAAGAAGAATCTACAGAACTACAGATAGAAGCAACAGCATCAACCTCATAAGCTCCATATGTGGAGTAGAGACACCCTCATCCACATATTTTTCCTATTTCCTAAAAACAAGACAATCTGAAGAAGGACATGCTTCCTCCTCCACCCATCAATACATTACCCCTCTCCTCTTCATAACAATAAAGTGAACTGATTCCTCTATTTCTCCTTCAATATCTATGACTTATAAAAGAGAGCCATATTCCATATTGTACTTTGGGGAATCTAATTTTCAGTCATCTACTTTTTTGCAGATAAGGAAGACCCCAACTCTGATACACCAGGCCCTGGTCACACAGAAACTGAAACGGACTGCACCACAATCTTTTTTATAATTCTCATAGTATGATATACAAGGATATATTCAAAGAATTGGATACAATTACTGGGCTATTGGTAATAGACACCACACTCTTGGTGACTGTAATACCCCCTGAACAGAACTATTCTCCCCCATTGACCTCCTGCAAGTTTTTTATTTTTCAGTACAAGCTTACTTTCAAACTCTTTCACACCCCATATTATTTCTTATTGTTCCCTGGCTGTAAGGCTTACTACATCATGTTAGCAATGTCTGGGTAGTTTAAATAAAACAACTTTGAAATGATCATTGTGCTGTCTAAATTTTTCACATTCATGAACAAATTGTTTTTACCCCACATCAGAAAACATGCTCTTCTTTATCTGTATGACATCCCAATCTATAATTCCAATGTTGAACAACACCACAAGTACCTTAAAGCAGTCTTTGCCACCCTAGCCCATCACAAACTACTGAAACCCCCTCAAAATGCCAGTTCTTCAGGAAACAGTTACCATTCTTGGGCCATTTAGTTTCCAAGAACAGGATAAAACACAAAAAACAGAAGATACAAGACATTTTCAGCATGCTACCCCCAAGGAAAAAAGTGAACTGAGAACTTTCCTTGGTATGGTTGTCTATGTATGTTGTTTCATTCCAGCCTGTGGAGTCTTCACAGTGCCTCTGTCATCCATTATGAGTGCCAATTCTAAGTTTGTGTGGACACCCCAACAGGACCTCTGTTTCTTTCAGCTCAAGGAGAAGCTATTTCTGCCCCTATTTTATAGTATACAAGAAGTTATGGAGACCACCAGATTAAATCTGACGCCTCAAATGCATCCATAGGTGGGGCTATGCACATAGGGTCAAGAAATAGATAATTTCTTCCAGTAGCATATGAATCTTGCCATCTAACTGACAGAAAATGCTGATACCCAATTCATTACAAGGAGCTACTTGCAATATTATACTTCTTGGTGAAGTGGTGTTGCTACCTCAAAAGACAAGAGGATTTCAAAGCCCTCATTGATCACAAGTTGATCATTTACTTCAAAATGCAAGAAAACCTTTCCTGCAGACAGGCCAGATGAATGGTGTTCCTGGAGTAATTCAACATAAAAATTACATATAATCCAGGACCTGAGTAAGTAACTGCAGATACACTATCACAGCTCTACATACAAGCCTCTAGAGGTAAAATGGGTTAGATCCAGATTGGCCTCTCCTGGTGCTGTGTACAAAGAATGAAGGTTCCCCCTCTGGCACAAAAGATGTTACTGAAACACAGTCATCAAAAACAAACACTTGTTTAAAGATGTCTATGATAATTGTTGTGTTTGGCTCTTGGGGACAGCATCCAAGAGGACACAGCATGAAACCTTTATTACAAAAGGTTTGAGGTTTAAAGCTAGCCTTGGGTTGGGCTTCAGGGCAAAATTAAGGGGATGTACCTTAATTTCCTGAAAAAAGACAATGTTATTTTTGTCAAAAAGGAAAGGAAAAGGCTTAAAGATTATAAAAGTCAACACAAATGTGGATAAACTTGTCTTTATTTGTGAAAAAGATTTTATTTAAATAGTAGACTAGGAACGCTGATTGTTCACTAGGTAGACAGTGTGGCTGATGAGATCAGTCAGAGCTGAACTTGTACCAGGATCAGATGGGTGCAGGTAGGATGATTCAGAATGGGCAGACATTGATTTCAATCCATTTAAGGAAGGAGAACAACTGTTTAATTTGAAGGTGAAACCAAATAAGTCTTTGCAGGTATCATGATTGGAAGGCCATATGAAAATAGCATTTATGTCAAAATTTATAGCATGAAGCTACACAGAAAAATGACAGATGGAGTAATCATAATCTATGTGCTCACAAATCAAAGAGTAGACACCATCTTGCACTATCATAGAGACCTTAACATACCAAAAATAGGAATTTGTATGAGTTTTTAAAGCACAAAGTATGATTGTCTACCCTCTTCAGAAATATCCACAAAGTACTTGAAAAATGTAAGGTTTGTGAGATGTTTTTCAAGAGTGACACTCTTCTCAAGTTAGCACTGCCAATCTGTACTCATTTACCTTTCAAGGTATGAGTGCTAGACATTATAGGCCCCATTGTCAGGAAGCCAGGCATAGGTAGAGGCATTGGTTGACTTGGGACAGAGTACGTCTGGGCCAGAGGGTAATTCCCACCATAAGATGGGTGCTAACTTGATAATATAGGATATGGATTGCCCAAGAAAAGACCAGGGCCCTGAGTTGGGCACCATAGTGTCTACCATTTCCGTCAAAGTAATGTAGAGTACTCCAAAAAGTTGGATGGACATAGTCTTGGCTGCAGTGAGGGGTTCCATTGGGCAGTTGGGTTGTGGGGTTAAGGGTGGAGTCATCAGAACAAAGTAGGCAGGCAGATAATTGTACTTGTCTTTGAAAAATAAGGGTGGCACTTCAATTCTCTTTCCTTCACAACATATGTATTCAGTTTCCCTAGTCCTTGTCAATAGATCAGCAATGAGGATGGTCTCCAAGTTGTACTCCATGTAGGCAGGGTTGAGCGGGTATTTGATGAAATGCACAGGTTCAAAGGGGGGCTCCAGGGGGACATTATAGTGCCTGGGGAGGATCAGCAGGTTAGTCTCTAGAGGGGGAGGTTGCTTGATGGTCTACTTGGCTAGAGTTAAGATGGAAGATCACTAAGACTAGATAAGGTAAGATTTTTTTCAAACCAAAGGTTCATAAAACTTTATTATCAAAAATGACAATATAGTCATCACCATACTGCCAGGGCTTTTATACCATGGGTTTTGCTTCTTTGATTTTTGCAGGGTTCAGGTTTGCTGATAAGGCACTGGCAGGGCATGGATCTTGGCTTAGAGTCTTGAGGGTGGCAGATCCAGGTTGTGCCCGCTCTGTTGAACAAAAGTGGCAATGCTTTGTTTTGCTGCTACTGTTCATCACATCACCTGAGCAGTTCAATTTTACTACCCATTCTTGATGGAAGACTGACAGCTACTGGTGGTCATTGGCAGAGTTAGAAGTAGGTTTTGTTTTAACCTCCTTAAGGTAAGCTACAACCTCTACATAGGTCTGGATCTTTGGTGGTGCAAGGTTGGCAGTAATCTGGTGACCATTCAGGGAATTTTCCTCAAGATACTTGCAGGTCTTGGAGTAACTTGTCAACTCAGGTTTGCAATTTAACAAGTTGGCAGGTTCCTGTCCACTGTGTGACTTTAGTAGTCTTTGGAGGGTTGGGGTTCAATTTCAGGGTCTCCAATGTTGATTTTGAACCTCCAGTATTGATACTTGGCAGGTTGGCATATTTCTGTTCCTCCTGGTTGGGGTCAGCTATCTATGGTGGTCCAGGGTTTGACCCAACTGGCAGTTGGGCGGACTCCTGTCTACTCTAGTCAACATAAGGCTTTTTCATGAGACCTGGGTTTCAATTCCCAGGTTTTCAATACAAGTATTGAAATGTCATTCATGACACCCATGCCCAGAAAGAGTAATGACAAGAAATATATAATCAGCATTTACTTTGCCACATGATGACTAGTGATGAGGGCTGTAAAAGCTCACACTGGCAACAACGTTTAAATATTCATAGGCAAAGAGCTTATAAGCAAGTTTAGGAAACCAAAACTACTAGTCACATATAGTGGCAAATAACTCACATCCAATGACACTAATGTATACCTGGCAAAGCAAGGAGTGAAGCACACATTACAATGCCCTGTCATTTCATGCCAATAGCAGGGTTAAACAATTAAATGACAGTTTAGTTCAAGCCCTTGCCAAGATTACTGCTGAGACCCCTGAAGATTGTACAAAGCAATTACCAACCACTCTCTTTGTGTGTTGCACCTTAGTGAACAGATCCACTGGGAAGATCAACTTTAAACTAGTTTACATCACACAGCCAAATATAGTTCAGGCCTATCAGGGCCAAAGCTATTCATGCCTAAATAATTTTCACCCAGATTCAGCCCTCAAGTCATCCAAACCAATGTTGATCAATCAATCAATCAGGAAAGAGAAAGACCTATACAATATGTTTGTTCCTCTGAAAATAGACATGAAATAGGAGACAAGGTCTGGTTAATAAACACGGACAAAAAAGAATTACAGCCCAAGAAATTAGGCCCATTATTGTCCTAAAGGTAAATGACAACAATACTAACCTGATACAAGGCTTGTGCAAGAGAAAAAAGGACAAGTTCCTACACCACAATAGGCTTCAACCATAAAAGACCTTCCAAAAGCAATGCAAGACCATAATCCCAGCAACTGAGCAACAGCTGGTAGAATATGAGCCTGCACCCCTGATAAACTTCCTGCAAACCTTCTAACACAGGAAGCTGACCTTTAGCCAGGAGGTATCAAAACAACAGGGTTAACCCCCTGGAAAAGTTCCACACAAGAGACCATGTACCACTCAAAATTACTTCCCCAGAACCCAAAGCCAAATGCAGAAGTCAACTTGAATTTTTAAACAAGGCAACAGGACCCAGTGAAAATCCCTACTCAGTGAACAGCTGAATCTGGCTCTTGACTTGTTACAAGAATCAAGCCACCCCCTGTCTAATCCAATTTATTAATTATCACAATCATGTTCCTCTTAAAAATAATTCTCTCAAACTATATGAGTAATACATCTCAATACAGATAATTATCTAGTTTCAGACTATTTCCCCCTTCTGACTTGCTAATACAGCACAGTTACAAAAAGTTGAATTATTTGGGTTTGGGATTTGGAATTTGCTTCTTTAAATGAGATAGAAAACAACAAATAAAATTATTGATTTTATTAATACTAGGCAGTTGACTTGTCCAAGACAGATATAAAGTTGGATTTAAGAACCCAATTCAATATATTTTATTATATTATATTTTTAGGCTGTGATTACTTATAAAATTTTAAATTTGACTTCTATTTAAATTCCTTCTTAAAATTAACTTCAATTATATTCATTTATAAATTTAATTGCATATGGGTCATTATTTTAGGGATGAGGCCATTTTCTAATCACATGCTGCTCAAGTCGCAGCATAACACAGTTTGATTTTGAAAAAGTAACTAATTACACTTTTTATATTTAAAACATTAATAACTCAATGAAAAATTATTTTTTCACACTGTAAACTATCAAAATAAAGCTAAAAATCCCATCTTTTTATTGGTGTAAAAATTATAATATGTATACTATACTCAATATTAAAGCAAAAGTAATTTAAAAGATTATAATCCAGATTTTATTATATGATTCTATCTAATGATATAAAGTAGATCACTTCAAAGCTAATAAATACTCTTTTTTAATATATAAAAAATCTTTTATTTAACAAAATTAAAGATAAGATTGAGAGCTTAATTTTTCACTTTATTTTATTTAAAAAGCTCAATTATTTAGGATTTTATGGCAGTTTGAAGTTAGGATGTTTTTATCACTGGTTAGATTAATTTTGAGGTTCAAGTGAGCTTTTAGCCTCAAATTAAGCATTATTTAAATGGAATTCTTTAATATTTTATCATTTTAAAAATATGCAGAAGAGTTAAAATTAACTGAATACACCATTTTAGTTGATTTGCATTGATGACAAAGAGGATATGATGTAAGAATAATACTTAGCTGCTTCACATATATCACTTGTGCATGAAAACTGGGTATTTAATTAATTCTGCAAAAATAAATTCAAGTTCAAACTATATTAAAAGCTATCATACCATTTCTTTCAGAATGGTGTCATTTAGCTTGTTATATAAGAGCTAAAGCACCACAAAGCTTCTAATCCAAAAGACCCCATTCAAAGGCCACATTCTGATCAGAACTACTCCATCATTAAGGCACATTTCAGAGATCTGACCTAAATACAGATTCAAAATACTATCATGTCCTCAGTTAAATTTACTTCTGCCATGCTACCCTTTTTTTCCTTGGGAGCTTCAACAAAAAGAGAAAGAATTACAATATTAAAAAAGGCATTCCTCTTTATTGCTGGTGATGATCTTGATAATTTCATCAAGCACTTCCTTACTCAAACTGAATTTTGGAAAGCTCAGTTCCTGCTAACTATTCAAAATCAAAAAAGCAATGAGTTCATTGAAAACTTAAAGGATCTCATGAAATCTTCTCCCCAAAAGCATCTCTCAGTCTTGCAATCTCTGGTTACTTCCAGCTACTCTTTAAAAGAGCTTAATGATATGGGGTTTAATATAACCAAAAGTGAGTTTGAATAATCAAGAAAAATAAATAAAAATAGAAATGTAAGATTAAACAAAAAAAGCCAAAAAAAATAAGAACTATTCATTAAAAAAAGAAATAATTAAAAAAAATAATTAAAAAATTGCTGGAAAATTCTTTTGAAACAAGCCAGTTTACAAAAAAAGTGCCTGAAAAAAATTTATAAGGATATTGAAAAAGAAATGAGTGAATACTCAACTGCAATAAAATACTCTCTCTTAAAAACAAAAAAAGAAATATATAAAAATACTGTAACTTCAGAACCTGAACGTAAAAATGCAGGATTGTCAAATCCTTGGTCCAAATTTTGAATCACTTTTGCAGGCAACTCAGCTGAGTGAAAAATAAAATATTTAATAAAATCAAACATTTAATTTGACTTTTTTTGATTTATTTAAATTAGCAAATTTTGAATCTCTTGAGCAGATAACTCAACTAACAAAAGACAAAACCCAGCAAACAAATTCAGGATACATGAATCAGAAATGTGGGATTCTAATGTATGATTTGAGATTTTCTGTATTTCAAAAAAATCATAGACATCATGTAAAACTTAACAAATCTGAAATTGCGGGATTGTCAAATCCAATAACCAAGTTTCAAATCATAATTGCAAGGAATTTGAAATAAATATAATTTATGGGTGTCTCAAAAAGGATGTTAAAGGATCTAGAGTGGATTTGTGCTGATTCTTTTAGGAATCATAGGCATTCAAAAAATCACCCTATTCCAATTTAGGATGGCTAAAACTTAGATCATAAAATTCACAAAATTAACATATATAACAATAAAATTGACTAAAATATACATTCCTCTTCTTGAGTTTAAAATTTTAAAAAAAAATTATTATGTCTTCTTTCAATAACAACTAATTCAATGAGCTGTTCCCTGGTCTTGACAAAATTATGTAGGGCTACACTGGGTCTCTTAAAGGTGAAGCCTCTGTCTATGGCCACTCCCAACCCGCAGGCCCCTCTGCAAGCACTACCTGTAAAGTTTTGTGGCCCACCTTTGGCCCTGGATTGGGATGTATTTCCCAGACCATCAAAAAAGTGCCCCGCGTGCAGGCAAAACCCCTCCAAAATCTGAAGGACATGGCCCACACAGTGGATGAACGCTTTGTGTTGGCTTTTCTGGCTGAAGTTCTTATTTCTCCTTTGGAGTCCCCTCCAACTGCAGGAGACATTAATTCAGCTAGATTGTTTGTTGTCCTGGTATTGGCTGGTCCTGAAACAACTAGCAGGCCAACAGAAAAATGCGGCCTGTATGAATCCAGAAAAGCCTAACCTGCGGCCCAGGGAAATTGGGTATCAAATCCTGCAATCAGTGGCGTCCCAGGCTGCCAATTCCCCCGGTCTGGAAGTCCCTTGGCCCAAGATAATTGGGTTCCAGAGCTCTCCATTGGAGACATCAGAGGAAGGCATTAGGGGAAATGCACACCCTGAGTCCTTGGAAGGCTCCTAGCCAATTGAGGGACTGAGTTTCACATCTGGACCCACGGCCCCTATTTTTCTTGATCTCAAACCAGGATAAGATTGGCCAGTACTCTTTAATAGGCTCCCCTTTAGATTGCACTCCAATAGCCCCTTTCATATCTCCTCCCGTCCTATCACCCCCCCTTTGCATAAAATGGAAGCATGGGCTGTCAGGTCCCTTGCTTACCAATTCCAATTGTTTAATAAACTCCTGACTTTGCAAAACCCTTTTGTAGTTTAGAAGTTTGTTAAATAATATAGGAAATTGTCTCAATTCCCGTTGTTGTCCCCGCCTCCCTCTTTCCCTGGCCCACCTGCCCATCTGCCCACCTGCCTGTTGTTTTTTGTTGGGAGTGGTTCCAAGTATATTAATTTGGGTCATTTCCTGTTATTTACCCGTGCACCTGGCCTGTCCGCCCGGAAGTTTTAGCAAAAAAGGACACCCCACTTAAATCATGTTGCCTCCTTGGTACAAGATGGCTATGTGGATACTGGTGCCTATTTCTCTATTATTCTGGTCCTCCAACCCTGTCTTTTGGAGCAAACTTCCCTTGATTTCTCAGTCTTCTAAGTTTATTCCTGGTCTTTTTGTAAATGTAATTAAACACTTCACCCAGGTTCCCACCAACTCAGTATCCTACAGGTTATTCCCTTGGTTGCCTTCTTATCTTGAATAATTGTTGCCCCCTTTAGGATCCGGCACTACTGTGATTCCTTCTTCTGACTTGGACAATCCTTCCCCCTTGCACCAAATCCCTGAGTTGGATGTAGAGGCCCCTTCCACTTGGGATTGCTCTCTGTGGTTACTTACTGGAGCCTTGGTAATGGCTCTGGATGCTTACTTCCATCCCCTCTCCTGTTGGGTCTCCTTTGGAAGGCCCCTTCAAGCGGTTATCCCAGTCTTGCACTGGATGGCATCCTGGTGGTTGGTCCCACCAAGATGGGAGCCAGACTTTGTTAGTCTAGCCCCCCTCTCTTACACTACCCAGGAGTGTGTTCTTTCTCCTGCATCCTCAAGCATGGCCCTGTTTGCCCATCATGCATAGGCAGCTACTAACCCAAATCCCTTATCAGCAATGGCATCCAGAACTAGCCATTTTAGCCATGGGATCACCCAGAGAGAGCCCAGGACCCCAAAACAGCCAATCAGATGGCATTAACCAGTTCCCATGATGAACACATCCCTCCCCCAGCCAATCAGCCTGAAAGACGCAGAAGAAAACTAATCACTCCAGAGATTGTTCTCAAAATGATTGAAAAGCAAGGGAAGCTTATATCCCTTGGGGAAATTGCGGCCGCAATGGGGTTTGCAAAGTCTACTGTGGCTCAACCCTGCGGGCCCACGCTAACTGCGGCCCCCCTACCAAGAAGACCACAACTGGCACCTGTACTTTGACCAAAGGTGATACAGCCCATCCTCTTATGATGGCCATTATGGAATGTGACCTGTGGATACCCCTGGTCCAGGTACGTCTTCAGTTGGGACTCCACGGCATCTTCACCAACAAAAGAATGGTGAATTTGTGGATGCACAGAGTTGTGGTTGCTGCTAGAATCTTGTCCAATCAAGTTCTCAGTGACCCCAGTTTTGGTGGACACTGACCCCTACAATTCAACTATTATTAATTTTATCAAAGAAAGGGCAATGAGGGCCCATAATGATGTAATCTTCTCTTTGTATGCTAAGATATCTGCAATTATCCAAGACTTTGGAGAGAAGCATATCCAGTCTGACGTGTAAAAGTGCTGCCCAATATTGTATCAGTTGTTGGAAATTTATTGGAAGTTTCCCATTGGGTTTCAATTATTACTCAGCAATATTGAACACTGCAGATAGATATGCCTACCAGACAGAGCTCAAGGCCATGCTGGAGGAGTGGGCCACACAAAACACCGTGCACACAGTTGTACTGAGTGCAGAGATGGAGCAGTGGGAATGTGCTACCCAAGAAATCAGGGCTGTGGGGCATACCTGCTGGTCCTACCCCATCAACTACGCCAACATGCATCTTGCAGATGTATGTCTCTACAATTTTGGTTCTGCTCTCAGCCGCTTAAAGCCTGCCACCTACAACAAACTATGCACCCAAATTGATAAGGGGTATGAGCTTTTCTCTTCTGCGTCTGTCCAGGACTTATTTGATCTCATCATCTTCTATGCAAGTGATAGTGATAAGTCCAGAAAGGACCCCTGTCTCCCCCCACGCCAGTCCATCCTTTTGTCAAGCCAGTATATGTGACAGAAGAAGAATTCAAGCAATTGAAGCAATCAGCTCTTGCTGCCCCTTCCCAGTCAACAAACCCTGCCTCCCCAACCCCCCATCAAGCCACCTACCTTCCAACCCTGACTCCCAAACCACCACACATTCCCTCCCTACTATCTCTAATGCCACCTCTTTCACAGACGCAGATGAAGGCAATGTTCATTTTGCCCATTCCCTCCCCTTCCTGTCCTTTGATTAGAAAATAAATCTTTTCTTTGTGGCAACTTATTAAAATTTATATCTCTCTTTCAATTCATAATTGATAATATTTTCTTTTACATTATCAACATTTCCCATAATTAATACAATTTTGTACATTTTACAAATAGCTTAAAAAAATGAGCATACATATTTTTTATCATCATTAATAAATTAAAGACAATAAACGTAAATATTGCATTAGAATATTGCGTTAGACATCAACTCTTGATATTTTGATAATGTGCATAACTCAATGCATTTTGTTTAATAAAATCCATTGTTAACTTGGCCTTTTCCATTATAATTTAATGAAATGGATTGTGTTTATATTAGGGCCATTAACGCTTAGTACAAATATTGAAAATTAGTGCATTTTACAGCCTGTATATTTACCTATTGGTAATAAATCTGTAAACTTTTCAGTCAGATTTTGCGAGGTAATAATAATGTAATGTGTTAATAGATTACTCTTTATTGTCATTAATTGGCTGATTTTCTTTGCTGTGGCAATTGTGCATAGCAAAGAAAATCAGCCAATTAATGATAATGAACAGTATTCTATTAAAACATTACATTATTATTACCTCGCAAAATCTGACTGAAAAGTTTACAGATTTATTACCAATAGGTAAATATACAGGCTGTAAAATGCACTAATTTTCAATATTTGTACTAAGCGTTAATGGCCCTAATATAAACACAATTCATTTAATTAAATTATAACGGAAAAGGCCTAATTTACAATGGATTTTATTAAACAAAATGCATTGAGTTATGCACATTATCAAAATATCAAGAGTTGATGTCTAACGCAATATTCTAATGCAATATTTACGTTTATTGTCTTTAATTTATTAATGATGATAAAAAATATGTATGCGTTGAAGATAGTACTATAAAAACCAGTTTTTTGATGGAATTCAAACAATATGTCAACAATCTATAACTTGATTAACAAATTAGAAGCACACCTGCAAAAGGTTGTTGAAATAGAAAGAAATATCAGGGAAATAGTGACAGGAAAGCTGGGTAACAAGGGCCAGCCACTAATCCAGTCAAAAGAAGATGCTCTGGATAAATTGGGAAATATTATAGATGAAAAGAATAAAGAAAAATTACTTAATCTACAGGGAACAACTTTATCAAGTCTAAAGTTCAACATTGCGGCCTACAATTTGTGGGAGTTCTTGTAGGGGGCCAAAGAAAACAATAAGATCAAACTAATTAAAGGAACAGAAATTCAAAAGAAAATCAACACCAATGAAGAGGAAAACAATCAAATGGAAACAGATGAAAATGAAACACAATCAAGAATAAGAAGCGCTTCAAGAAAATTGCAAGCTTTATCAAATGAAAACCAAGAAGAAACACAAGTTGTAAGAAATATAAGAAAAATTAAGCCTAGAAAAATTAATGAAGAACATCCAATGCTCATGAAGTTTGCCAAAGTGGCGCCTGTGGCTGAGGGGGCCACAGGGGAAACAATTAGTAAGTCTTTTTATACTTTACTTATATTTATTTTAGTCATCACCAGGAATGAGGATGAGGTTGCAGAAGTGGCAGCTTATACGCCGAGTTGGTTCTACAGGAGTTACCAGTCACTGGTGGCCCCTGTAAAACAAATAAATAAAAACCAAATAAATAAAATAATTCAACAGAATATGAATAATTTTTTAATATTGAATCTCAAGATAGGGAATATTCACCACCTGCAGGGTGCTTGCCATGGATAAGGGAAGCATATGAACTAGGATCAAATATCAAAATCAAAGAAATGAATGAAATTTGCGGGATATCAAACTGAACTTTGATGAACACATATACAAAAGCATTCAGAGATTCCCCTTCACAAACATCAACAAATATGAAAAGAATTTAATAAAAATCAACTTTCAAATAGGAAATGAATATTTGAAATCTGAAATTTTTAATGAAGTTTTTAAGGCACTATCAATTAAAGTTGGGGATGCAGTCCTCGTGAATAATTTTAAACCTTTATTAATATTGTTTGCCAAGGCCTGGGGGGCTGATTCAAGTTGGGCGCCCCCCAGAACCCTCTTCAAGTTCAACCAAACATCCTATATTAATAGGTTAGTTCAAACATTCAAAAAATTATGCATGTTCTTGGAAAAGTATACCTTGCAAATAATCCACATTGTGGTATACCTGGAATCCTCCTCCACTGCATATTAAAAACCAACGTCAAAAAGTTGGAGGATGTACCTATTCAAATGGATATTTGCCGTGTAGCCCTTGACCGCCAGAAGACACCACAGGGATACAGGACAGTCGAGCATGTCCTGCATGGCTCATTTGCATTGGCAATGCTATACGGGTACTATGTGCCCCCTGAAAAAACCTTCTAGTTGATTTGCTCACCCGCCTTCCTTTTATCAAACAATCAACAATCACCAGGGTACAGGGCACCACCCCTCTAGCAATTGTATCCATGGTTGTCCACCACATACAGAAGAGTATGTGGATCCAATTAGACGCTTTAGCTAAAAATTTAATTTTGGGGTATAATTCCCCAGAATAATCACATTCCCTTTGCAGTTAGCATCCCCCAATAAATATTTTCCCCTTGCAAATTAATTTTTTTACTTTTTATATTTTAATACTAAATTTTTTAATATTGTAATATGTACTATTAAAATTTTACTATAAAAATTTTAATATTACATATTTCAATATTAAAAAATTTAGTATCCAAAAGTTAATATTAAAATTTTAATAATACATATTACAATATTAAAATTTTTAATATCAAATATTCTGATATTGAATAAATCACAATTTAATAAAATTGTTATATTTTGATTATTTAAACTTTAATATTTAACTTTTAAGGTTTATAATTATAATTTTACTTTTAAATTTTTAATTTTTATTTTAAGTTTTAGTATGTAAATTATAATATCAATATATCTAAATATATTACAAGACATTAGTTAAAGTTGCAACCACGTCAAATATAAAAATAAGTTAAAAATGTTTTTATTTATTAGCTTGTTGAGTACAAGTTTATTTATCACATAGATAAACATTGAGAATTGAATTTATCCGCATCATGTGGCCCACTCCACTATTGTTCTAAACAAATTATTGTTTAGAACTTGAATTACCTTTCCCTCAAATGTGATTTAGTAAACATATTCAATATACTTGACCTGTGTCATAAGTACTAATTAGTAAGCAATACATGAAAATCATTGATGGTTGTGTTGTGTGGCTATAGTGGCACTGAAATAACAAGGGTCAGATGATGACATGCAAGGTCCAATTTGTGGCTTAAAAAAGCCAAAGTACCAACAAGGATTCACAATTATTTAAATAAACTAATTTATTTCTATCTTTTTTTAATTTGTTCATTTGTTAGCGCAAAAGCCAATAATAATATTCAGTGCATTATAATAAAAATATTTGTCCTAATACCTAGTATAATTAATTTTACTTACATTTTCTATGTATTCTTAAATGTCTATAATACATTCAAACGTCAGATTATTATATAAAAATAATAATTATTGAGTCCTAATAAAAACAAACCAAATAAAGTTAAAACTAAATAAAACCCAGAGCACCCATTTATCTGATTGGCTTGGAGGCCAGGGCTTTTGGGAGGAAGGATTCTGAGTGCTCATAGAAAGCTGCCACCACATTGGGTGGCATTGCAAATTGGCTGATCTTGAGAATGTTGAAGAGATCCTCTGTGTCCTGAGGGAGGCCTTGTTTCATCTTATTCTTGATCTAACCAAACACCTCCTTGATTGGATTCAGAAATGGAGAATAAGGCAGAAGGAAGAGGATTCTCATTGGGCAGACTGCAAGGTGGTGGCTGGTAGAATGGCTGTTTTTTTTGATGGGGGGATTTGGACACAACCAGATCCACTTTGTGGAGCCTGACATTATCAATCACAATAATGTTGGTTATGCTGCTGTAATTTATCCAAAGTTACTCTTTGATGGCTTGGAGAAAATTGAGAAAGGTCCTGCTGTTATGAGAGCCTTTAATCATCTGATACTGGTCCAACCTGCGAGGACCAAGAAGCCCAACAATGGAATAGGTCTGGGAACAGACAGCTGCACAATGGGCTATGCCGTCCTTGGACCCCTTCTCAACCCATCCATGCCTAGACCTGAGTGAGGAGGAAAACAACAATTTGTTGATATAGAAGAACTGGACATTCCCAGTCTCCTTTAGTACCAGATATTTCTTGGCATAAACGTGTTGATCCTCAATGGTCTTTTCACTGTTCCTATTATACAGAGAAACTCTGAGCACCTTCCACAAGAAGCCCAAATCAACCATTGCTTTGTAAACAAGGGTTTTAGAAACAGAAAGCCTAAACTCTGTGGCAAGCATTGATTGGACAGCAAGTGTGTCCAGGTGGCAATCCTTGGCTACCTACTGCTTGATTGCATCATTATGAACGGGCTGAAGGAGTTTGGGCTACCACTTAGCCTTAGTGTATTTGGTAATTTTCCCAGTGTTGCCATACTTGGTGTTGATCTTGGCAGTGTATCTGGCCGTGACACCAAACTGAGACGCAATATCCCAAACCGCCATTCAAGCAGTTGAGGAGAGCTTCACACTCACTATCTGTCAACTGACGCCAGCCCTTGGCAGGTACCACGGCATCCTGGCTACCAGGCTCAACACAGGGAATGGGGACCTTTGTGTAGAAGGTGGGATCACGCTTGCTTGCAGTGGTACTGTCAATGGTTGAATACATAATAGGCACAGATGGTTCCTCAGTGGTGGCCAATGGCTTGTAGGTGGTGTCAAAGACGCGGGGGCAGGAAGTAGCAACTCTTGGATCAAGAGTGTGGGGCCGGGTAACAACTGGGTAAACAGTGGAGGTGTAAGTAACCTCAGTGTTCCTGGTGATCCTGGTGTAGGAGACTTTAGTAGCAGGCCTTGAAAGTGGCTTCTGCCTGGGATTCAAGCTGGTAGTTCTGGCTTGGGATGCAGGAGGTGGTTGGCTGGCGCTGACACCTTGGGAGACCTGTGTATTGGCATAACTCCCCTCAAGTTGGGTTCTGGGTCTGTTCTTGGACCCTCTGGGACGCCCTTGTGGACAGGCTGCCCTGCAGGCTGGTGCAGGAGCGGGTTGAGAATGCAATTGACGGTTCATAAAAATAAAAATAAAAAATATATTTTAGATTAAATATGTATTTATTTGGAGTTATTGGTTTAGTTGTGGGTAGTTGTTTTCTCTTGATTTAGCCTTGAATAGTAGCAGAATTTCTATATCCATGATTTGAAGTGTATAATATTGTATCCTTTCTAGTTTTGGATGATTTTAAAGTTTAATAACTTTTTATGTCTAATTATGGTTATTGAGATTGAATTTTTAGTTTGATTTTAGTTATGGTGGAGCTTCTTTATTTGGGTTGGTGTTTCCTAGTGTGCTTAGTGTACATTAAATTTGGATTCCAGTTCCTGCAATTAATATCTGAGTTTACTAGTGGCATTCAAAAGTGATTTGAGATTTTGGTTCTTGGATTTGACAATCCTGCAATTTCAAAAAACATAGTAAACTTAATGAAAATGGTTGATGGATTTGAACGCTTCAAATCTGATTCCAGTTAATTCATTTTGTCCATTGAAAATATGCAGTTTGACTTGAACTTTGCAAAGTGTCTATGAGTTCCCGCATTTTCAAATATTCAAATAAATACTCAAAAAATCAATTTAATTAAAAAAAGGCCATCCCGCAAAAGTGATTTGAAATTTGGACCAAGGATTTGACAATCCCGCATTTTTATGTTTAGGTTCTGAATTTACAGTACAGTAGTTTTACTGTAGATTGAGAACTTAAAGGAAAATATGTGGAATTCTCAAATTCTTTTGTGTGAACTTGCCAGCTTACTGGAATATTTTTCATCCTTTTATATAAAAAAATAAGCTGTTCTAGGATTAAAATTACTCCATTAAGTTGGTGAGTTCACACAAAAGAATTTGACAATCCTGCATTTTTACCTTTAGGTTCTGAATTTACAGTAATAGCTATGGTAACAAGCAAAAATACTTCAGATTTAAACAAACTTAACTCAGATGTAAATGAAATTAAAAATAAATAAATTTATTGTAAATTAATTTTTTTTATTTTTAATTTCATTTGCATCTGAGTTATTTTTTTAAAAATCTGGAGTATTTTTACTTGTTGTCATAGCTTTTAAAATTACTGTAACTTTATTTATTATCAAATTAGTCTGAGCCTTTGATTATATCACAAGCCCAATTCCAGCACTTAAATATATAGCTGAGCAGCTAAAGCTATCATGTTTACTATCATTTTGATTGGAATTATCTGAAAAATCAATCTACATCCTCTAATTTTCATGAAAATTTTATATTGAATCATAATTTTATCATAGTTAATTTACTACACTGATATTCTTTTAGGATTAAGTTGTGGCAAGCAAGGTTTACTTTGAAACAATATGCAGCCACTTGGATCAGCTGATTCATCCAAATGGAATGTTCTATTATTTCACTTGAAAAATAATAATTTCAAAACTTGAAGGCCAATCATCTCTTTTTAAAATCTATTATATAAAAAATATTTATATTTGTAATTTGAACTATTTCTTTGAAGTGACCAAGCTCTCTTTTCATCATCAATCCAATTCCCATCAAATAGTTTAACCATCCAATCATATTTAAGTTTATTAAAAATCTGCAGCTTCTCTTCCAATTTTAATCCACACATCCTAGAGTCAAGTAATATTTGTACCTAAGCCACTTTGATATGGTTGAATAAAGTTAGCCACTCATTTTGAAAAATCAAGTAAATAGATATAAATTTATTTGGGTTTGGGTGACCTATATTCTCAGGTTGATATAATTTAGACCACACTCCATTGAATTCAACCTGAGTACTTTCAAAGATAAATATAAGGGATTTAATGTAAAGATGAGCCAAATTGAGCTTTTGGCTTTATAATCAACTCTTAAAATTAAATTTACTTAAAAATCAATCCATTCAATTCTCTTACAGCTTGAGGCCACTTGAGGTGACATTATAGACAAACAAAATTACTTCTATATAGATTAATTTCATCTTTAACTCTCATGAGTTACTCACATTTACAATTTGATTATAGGATATAACAACACTAAATTTAGTTCAGATCTGTCATGGAATTCTTCCCTGACTACATTAACATTATGGAGTTTTCAAAGGATTGTAATAGCCAAACAGCCCACAACAAAGTTTTAAACACCATGCACAACTTGGATATCAAGCTGGACGGGGATCAAACCCAGAACCCTAAAGATAAGGCAGACATTAGCTTACATTCAACATTTAAACTTAATTTACCTTTTTATTTGGGGTTGATTCATTCAAATTTTGCTTTTGCCTTTGCACCTGGCTTTGAAACTGTTAATAATCAACTAGAGAATGTCACTTACTGCCAGACATCTGATTGGCTGTTCAACTTCCAGTTGCTGCTCTCTCAATTACATGGTCCATATATGAACCAGGCTCTGTTCTCCAATCTTACTAAGTTTCAGCCCTATCACCGCTTAATTGTGGTTTTCCTTGTGTCTGCTTATCAGATCCTCTTGAACTCTAGTATGACACTTAAATTTATTGAGTTACAGGTAGAGCAACATATGATCAGAGTGATTTTCAGCCTTATTTTAATGATACTTGTTTCTAAATCCTCTCCCACTCAGTTAACCTCTTAAATGTTTTTAGTTAACCAATGAGGTATATAAGGTAGCTACTTTTATCATTCTTACTTGTTTCAACAATAAAGCTATTTTTCTTCTATTCTAAGCTTGAATACACCTTTCTTTTACACCCTCCTTTTTTGAGACCATGAAAGAAATCCAATTTCTGTTCTGGTTTCTAGTTCTTTGCTTTCCTGTGATATTGGCCCTAGACAATCCAACTCCCACCACAGACTGGCACAATTCTTCTCCTGATGACTCCCACCAGAAGAAGTCCCTGGCAAACGGTTGATTTAAGTATCCCTCTGGTCACTTGGGAAGAAAGTTCTAGTATGGCTGGTTCACATCTCTACTTACTGTGGGGAAAGTCATTCCTGGTGTGCATGGAGGCACACAGACAAAGCCCAGTAAGGGCTAGAGCACAGAATTGGTTAGCAAGTCTTCTACCAAACAGAAATGAAGATAATCTTACCTTGTGTACATACCTGGAAAGTAGACCCAGAATGGTGAGTAGGATGACCACAGAACCATATTGGAGGAACAGTATGTTTGTTCTACAAAGAGGGGAGTGGAAGATCACAACTGCACCCAAAAATAATCCTCACTGCCTTGCCAATGAATTCATCTGGGCTAAACTAATGGCACCAAGGAAGACACAGGAAGGAAAAGACAAGTTCAAAGTGTTAGTAGATAACACATATTTTCCTGTTACCTTCAAGGGGACCAGAATCCATGGGTGGTGTTTTGAAAAAATAACCAAGAAAAAGCCAGACACACAATTTCCGCGGATGATTAGCAACAGGATTTTGGAGGGATGTGAAGTTATTGTTACACCTAAAGAACTGGTTAGATATTTGAACAGCAAGTTTACGCTCATAAAGACCAGATCAGCTAACTGGCACATCCTGAACCGTGCATTCAAATCTGGGACACATAGTAGTGAAAACTACTGGTACCAAGAATGTAAAGTCTGTCTTTAGCCTAATGCGAGGGTGGAACATAGGTACTTTGAATGTGAGTCTAGCTCCCAATTCTGGAAAAAGGCCCAGTGGGAGCTTCAGGGCCAGAGACTATGTAATATGCAGCCTGGAAAAGATGTATTTTTCCACCACACAATGGGTGATGCACCAATGCATCTAAAAGCACTGTTCTACCATTGTGCGCTGTACAGAATCCATGTTGCTAGAAGATTGTTAATTTTAGAACAGAAACCAATCAATGTTACCTTGATGATCCATCAGTGGAAATTGGAAGTGAAACACCACCTTGAGCGCATTCACAAGTTTGGCCAGCTTATTCCTGGTAAATTTCAAACCAGATGCACATCAATTGCAGATAGCCAGTACATCAAATATGATGCAACTAGCAAACAATTAGAGCTGTTATGACAATCAAGGTCTCTCATAGACCAAAACTTGGATTTTTAAACCCAGCATGCCAGTTTGTTGGGCGAGCCCATGAGGCGTCTCCCATTTTACCCCCAATCAAGTCAAAATAAAAGCCTTGATATTTAAAAAAAAACTGGTCCACATCTCTACTTCCTCCTGCTGAACCATCCTTGGTGAGACCAAATGCCTCCTTCTACTTGTTGTCCTAACTGGTAGGATACTACTTACTGGGTAGATTCAGCTCCATGATGGATCAGTTTGCATTTCTAGGGCATTTTGGACACTTAGCAATGGTTACACTCACTATCAGTTTGGTTATTGCAGGGCTCAACTTAGGGGCCTTGGCTCATCAGATTGGGAACTTGTTCCCTCCCAAGTGGGTCCCTGACAAGATCACATAGACACAGAAAGAAAGCTTCTATAAAAAATTGTTTAATTTTTAGTTTAAACTTTAAAAATAACATACTTCCCCACAGGGAATCGAACCCTGGCCGCCACGGTGAGAGCGTGGAATCCTAGCCACTGGACCATAGGGAATTTTTATAGTATTACGTAAAACTTTGCGTATTTAATTAGTGTAAAAGATATATCTTAGCTTACTTATAATTGATGTTCTATTGATTTTTTTGCCTTGAATAAAATTTTAGATAAATCAAAGCAGAATTTTTAGCATTCAGATCAAATAACTAATTTAACCTGTATTATTATAAAATTTTGAATCTAAATACAATATTAATGAACAAATTAAGTTGATCTATTAAATCAATGAATTTAAGTACAAATTTAGCATAGTTTTTAATTAAAAGGTTTTATAATAACCATAAATTAAACAAACAAAATACAAATCATAGAAAATTGAATATTTTTTATTTTATTACCAAAGTGGTGTTTATTTTTATTAACAGTTAATAACTTTTAGTTGTAATTTAGGGGATTGTCATAACTGTGCTGTTTTAACAGAGTTACAAGGGGAAAAATATTTAGAAACTAGATAACTTTCTTTTTTTGGAGATAGGAATTATATAGTTGTTTTAAATCATCTTAAGAGGATCATGATTATGTAGATTATTCAGTTGGATGATGAAGGGGGTGGCTTGTTCCTGGTAAAGGGTCAGGCGCCAAATTGAGTCATCCACCAAATAGGATCATCATTTGTTCAAGTTATTGCTTTTGGGAATTAGAGTTGACTTCCTTGTTTGGCCACAGGTCACAGGAAAGTCAGATTGTGGGTCACAAATCCCTTATTTGGAACCTTGTTGGCAGGTTGATCATGTTATTTTGACATTAGTACCCTAAAGACCAAGAGAATTGAACACTCTACAACCTCTCTCTACAGATCAACAACAGAGTAGATTTCAAAACATCAGTCTCATCATTACTCTTAAGAAAATAATGAATGCAAATCAAATATTAATATCCACCATTTAAAAAACTTGTACTATTGGTATTTTGAGTACACATTGATAAAGTAATATGTCAACAAATGTTTAAATTAACAAATGGTTATAAATCAGAGATAGCCTACCACAATAACCAGCACTATGTGAAGATCCCCCCCAGAAAACTATTCCATAGTAGAACAAGCCCCAGAACTTAACACATGTACCTCAAGCCAAGATAGTGAAGAAAAAAAGTCTTAAAGTGCAAAAAGTATCTTCTACCAAGGAACCTCTCCTCATCAATTCCCTTGTGTGGGTTCTGACTTGAAACAGAAAGAAGCTGTAATTGGTACACAAAGGCCCAATAAGAATTACCAAGTAAAAACCAGAGTGAAAAAAACACCTAGTCAAGTTCCATAGTGCTAACAAGCTCATCACCAAGAAATGACATCAATCCAATTTCTATATTATCAAAGGAGATCACTCAAGTTGGTTAGCATCCACTTCCAGTCAGATTCAGGAACATCAGGATGCAGCAGTCAAGACTTGCCCCACCTGTGTAACATAGTAATTCATTAATTAAGGAGCATGTCAAAGGGTTGGATGGTTAACTACTTCATTAACATCAAAAAATCTCTAACATCCATACATTACCTGTTTTAGTGCCAAACCAATTTCTCAATGTATTACCTAATTTGGCCTCAAACAAATCTTGAGTTGACTTGAACATCTATTCATCTATTCATAATCTAAGTCACCCTCCTGATCCCCCATATATTGATACAGCTTGTGATTTTTACCACAATGTATTTGACTATAAAGCCTGGTCTATTGTAGCAACTAAACCAATTATAGTTCAGTATTTAGATTGGGGAAGACAACAGTCCAAATAAAAAAGACAATAATAGGAATAATATGATCTTTATTTAGAGAATTGTATGATTATATAGTATATTGAGAGGCCCCAGGTCCACCAGGGGTGGCACAGTGGCAGGTTCAACATAAGATTTGGGTTGAGAATAACTTGAGCAAGGGATGAGTATGTCAAATTGGAAGCACTCCTAATTAGAAGATAGTGCCCATAATTTGACATTGTGCTCATATTGATCCATACCATTTGTCACGTCATGAGGCAACTCATTAGCGCCCCCTGTGTATTGTGAGATATGTTAGCAGGCAGGGGAGTAATCTTGGTTGTAACACTATTAATTTAATAAAGTCATTATTCTCCAACTTACTCTTTAAAGATCCCCATAAAGATGAATCCTCATCAGTTCCTTCCTCTATTCTCAAATACTTCCCCATCATTAGTGTAAAGGGTGGGTCAGCCATGGTGGCCAATGAGTTCATTTTCAGCTTTAATAATGCCAAATGGGGATTCAGGAGCTGCTATTACACCTGTGAGGACCACTCCTGCCCAGTTTAGCTCAACACAGAGCACTGGGATAAGGGGAAAATAATCAAGGTTGAGAGTTACCTGCATTATGACTAACATAGACATCTACCACCCAATCAAGTGTATCTTGTGCAGGTGATTATCACCTCTGAAGGTCTTTTTACCACCCACCCAGATGGATGTACTTGTATGTAAGCACCTATATCTCACCAATTTTAAGACAATGTCAACCCAAAGTCAGTTGGTCAAGTTTGTCAGTGATATGTGTCAACCCTCAACCCTCCTGACCAAGAGCTCTACCAACATAAAGACCTGTTCTTTACTGAAGCCCTTGCAGCTACCAAGGATGATGAAATGTTCTTGCTCCATGACAATTAGAAGGAAGTAGATGATAGGATTATAGCCTATAACTCAAATCAAAATCTGGAGAAGATCAACACTGCTATCACTTAGCTGTACAACAGCACTTTTTCTACATGCCCTTCTATCTTCAACCAGGTTTTAGTCCTTCACAAGAAGTTTGACGCCCAGGTGATTCCCCTTGTTATATTTATCCTGCCTAGTGCCAGACACAGGTCTACATCAGAGCTATCAAGATTATCAGAGATGATCTAATATATCTCCCCACATACAAATTTCATCCATGCACGCCACCAGAGCAAATCATTCCTCCTCTGAGAAGCATGAGGTTGCTCTAGCTGCTGAGTAGCTAGCTCATGCACACTCTCTTAGGCCAAAGGTTATCATAAGGGACTTTGAGCTTGCTCAGTCCAGAGCCTTTGAGGCCACCTTCAATGGAAATTTCAGGCCTGATTCTTTCATTTTAGGAAGGCCCTCCTCTAAAACCAAATAGTGAGAAGGAGCTCATTGACAAGTACCTCAATAATGATGACAAAAAGTGCCACATGTTCAAGAATTGGCTTGATGCCTTGACTTTTGTAAAGCCTGATCACACTGGGCTTGGATTTGAGGCCATCCAGGAGGATAATTACATGAAGAAGAACCCTGCCATCATCAAGGGCTACCTTGAGTACTTTAAGAAGCAGTGGGTTGGCAAGAAAGTGAATTATAGAAGAGAGAGGAGTGGAGCCACTGAACCTTGGAATTTCTGCAATTCCTTCCTTAATGGCAAATAAAGACTACCTCAAGCCTTAAGGTTTGGCACAAGCACCTTAAGGCTAAGTTTGGTGCCAATCCCAAGTTCAAAAAAGCTCTCCCAGAAGCTGCAGGAGGAGCAGGAAAGAACAGTCTCCAAGTTCTGAGACCTGTATAACTGGGTTGCTCCCAAGAAGAAAATGAGAAGCCCCAGGAGAAGGACTACCAAGAAGAAGTGCTAAAGGAGGTGAAGAAAAATTACAAGGTGGGAGAGATCAAGAAATACCTTGAGAACATGACTACTGCCCTTGCTGGTGGCTTTAATTAGCTCAATAAACTATGCTTTACTTTGCTTATTTTTTTTGCTTTTATTTTTTAGTTTATTTATATACTGCTGATTTTTAGGCAGAAATGATGAGTTTCAGGTATAGTTTTAAGGTGATGGTATAAGAAATATTTTATATTTTGCTAAATTTATCTAAAAGACACAAGATATTTTAATTTATGCTTATATGAATTATAATCAATATTATTTTTAGCTCATTTTCAGTTTTTTACTATATTATTTTGTTTATCTTTACTTCTGTACCATTAGAATTTTTAATAGTAATGAAAAATGGTTAATAGTGAAGAGTGTAAATCACATAGTGAAATGAGAAATGATCAGTTGTTTCTCCTTATTAATATTATTTGATGTATGTCTTATTGCATTTTTGAGATCTTTGGGGTTAATTTATGGTAACATCTATGTATTGCTTATTTTTATATCAAAAGTGTTTAGGGAAATATATATAGTTAATTAAAAAAGTGTTGTATACTGAAGAGGTTATTATAAAAAAAATTAACACTTTACTAAGGTGTAACATTTTTAGTGTTGGCATTAAAAGTTTCAACAGAGTCAATTTCAAACTTGGCACTGCTGACATGAGTGCTGCTGCCACAATATAAATCTTCTGAAATCCAAGACAAGATAGTAAAAAGTCATAAAAATGCCACTGCAGCCACCCAAGAATCAGCAATTAGGGTAAACCTACACCACTATACCACAAAATAATTAAAGGATAACATAGCAGTTGACTGCAATAGTTTACCACCCAAGGATGCCCCTAAAAAGGAGGAATTAATTTTTATAATAGGGATGGTTTCCAATGTTAACATATTGGAGAAGGGATATATTTTGATATAAAAATTGCCACCCAACTATCAAGGTAAAGCTCAACCTGGATCCCTCCTATGGGAAACTAAGGAGTACAAACCCTAGCTGTTATCTGGATCAGCATTGTGTTTCTTAATAACCCCATCAGTATAAATCACAGGGATACTCTAATAAAGAACTCATAATTATCTAATAATATTGATTACCCAAAGCCTATTCTTGAACTTGTACAGTAGTTTTCAAAGCTGTGGCACTAAGTGAAATCAACTAAGATTTAAACAAGATAGAACTGGACCCAAATATATTGTTAATCAATATAAATTAATTGGTTTGTTATTTTATTTAAATCTAAGTTGATTTTGCTTAGCGTCATGGCTATGAAAACTACTGTGCCAATAGTCTCTGTGCTACAGGTAAAGGCAGGATCAGCAGCATTCTGCTTTTAAATTGAGAATATTATTGGTTATACTTGCTAATTTTTTAACCTTTATCAAGATATGGAGATGGTGATGGTTGGAAATGGCTTATACAGTAAATCTGCTATAGGAGTCTCATAAAGAGTCCTATTTATGACGTGGGTCACCATTGTAAATTTTGTGGGACTCTCAGTTGCAGCAGGAGGAAAACTTTCCATGGGATGTAGAATATCCTCCCTTGAAGATTTTGGAGGAAAAATGTTTTTCCAGATAGATGTACAAGTTTTATCAGGGTTGTTTTGGGGCGTTAAAGGGGTTGCTGGTTATTTTCCGCTAAAGCTACAGCCCGGGATTTCTATCTTTTGATAGTCAAATGGGGATTTGCTGATGGGAGCACTTATCATAGCTGACCCTAATCCCATTGAAATGGTTGGGGTTGCTCTACTGAAGCTAAATCAAGAAGAGATGGCTTCCAGGGCAAACATTTTATCAGGAAAACTTTTGCTATGAAGTTGAGGGAATAGTACTTTTCTTTAACGAGCTGATCGGCCAGGAACGTTTTGTTTCTGGGTTCTGAGCCCGCGGGATGGCGGGGATTTAGCTGGATTTGGTTGTGGGGCAGGAGGAAATGTTTAGGGTTAATTTATTAGCAGCTAGGCGTGGTGGATCTGCATCTTTTGATGGAAATGTGAAGTCTAATATCATTGAGATATATCTCTGTGCCAAACAGAGCTGCCGCAATTTGGAGAAATGCTGAAAAATGAATGACCCACAGATGTGCCGCTGTTTCCCCCGGAATCGGTTAACCGAACAGGAATCAGGCAGATTCCGGTTTCAATTTTATCAAATACGATTGGTTTATTTGGAATTCTAATATTTTAAACAAATCGGGTCTAATTGAGAAATATAGCAACGCTGAGGGAGTTGAGGGCGGGGAGCAGGACAATGGCGAAGAGGGATACCAGCATCACCAGGCCCGAAATCTCCGGCTTGTGTGACCGCACCGGCAAGGATTTGATTGGGGAGAATTCGTAGCTGGGGGTTTTGTTCCCCAGCTGGGCACGAAGGACAGTATAGGAAATTGTTTGGATGCTGTAGATAAGCCAAGTTTGGTTTACAGCATTTGCTGCCTGCAGGGCCAAGCGGATAAAGCTGATGCGGAGGTCTACAAGATAAGATTGGATCCATGATTTGGGCAATCCAAGCCTATCGGCCCATTCATCACCCAAGAGGCGCCTGGTCAAGGCACACGACGCGCCCTTGGATAGAAAGAGAGGAGGTCTATTTTCACAAGCTTCAATGACGGTGTTGGCAAGCTCAGCACAGCTGGAGTCAGGATCTAGAAGATGCACCATCACACTTTCCTTAAGCACCAATGTATCCCTGTAACTCTTGAAGTGATGCAAGTGGTCAACCCCCATGATATATCCCACATACCGCCATGTAGCAACGTAGTCCTCGGCATCCTGCTCCGAAACATCCACCCCGAGACGGCGGAGAGAGTAGATGACAGTTGTGCTGAAAACCATCAGAGTTGACAGAAGATCCTCCTGGTTGATGGGAATCCCGTTGGCCTCCTGGTCATACTTGGACTGGCGCAGCACATGCCGACGCACCTGAGCATGCATCAGCCGCACCTTCAGCGCAGCACGCCATCCCGTCCCCCCAACCCCAAGTGTCCCAAACGACATGACGTCCTGCACCATCAATGCAGTTTCTACCATGCGCTTCCATGCCGTGTCCCTGTTGGCCAAGTAGCTTGTGCACTGCAGCGTGCTTGTGACACGCTTGGCCCCAAACCCACCCACCAGGCTGGCGTTGAGCAGGATGCCCATGCAAAGCGGCTGGTAGCTCCAGAACAGCGTCTGGCCTCTGAGGATTTGATCGAAATCCACCCACGAAGGAACAGTCGTGACTTGGTCATGTAGAGCCTTCACAGCAGGAGCAGTTGAAGCAAGCGTTTCCAGTTTTATGATTTTATCTCCTGAGCCAAGATGCAAGAATGCCTCGTCTGCCAGTGGATCACCTACAAGTCTTAGTTTCTCTAGATCATCGCCTTTGGTGTGTTTATCTGTCCACCGAAAAGTCTCGTTGAACTTTGTCACTTCTCTAATATCTAATGCTGCCATGTTTGAAACACTTGTCCTTGTGTCTTTTTATACGTGGCCGATCAAGCAGTCTAGATCGATCTGGAGACTTCCGCTTTTGGCGAAACCTTGATATTCAAGTTGGTAAACGATCAATGCAGCCAACATTTTAAACAATAATTGTAAGCTGTTCTACTGAGAGTAAATTGCCCAACAGGGCTTTTTTCGCCGAAGTCGATGTTTCTTCAAGATTTCTCCTGGACAAATTCTAGAACCATTGATTCCTTTTAGCGCCCACAATTCAATTAAGCGGAAATATCCAAACATCCTATTTCCCTACCCCTTTACTAGAACCTTCACTTTAATTTCAACACCATTTCATTTTTTATTTCCTAAACCACACATTTAGTCAACATGCTGCATTCACCTCCTTTCAAACCACAAACCCTGCATGAACCACATATTGCCTTGCAATCTCAAACAAATCCCGCAATCCTAAACATCATAATTTAGTCAAGCTACTCTAATTAAACCCAAACTTCACACGTGTTAACCTCCAAGCGACAGATCCAAACACCCGCCAAGGTGACATTCCCGAATGTTCTTAGCCCACATGTACTTTTGAAACCCAACTCCTTATCCCAAGCATCAAATTACCACCACTCAAGGATTTCCAGCATCCATGTCCCGTTTCAATGTTGAGCTTGCCCTGGTGAAACCAAAGCTATAGAACCCCACTGAAAACATACCATCCTCCAAACTCCCTCAACTGATCTACCGCCCCATACCTTCAAACCCCAGCATGTCATGGCTTAAGTACCCTGGCCTCGATCAAGGATGACATAAATACTTATCTTCAACATTTAAATTGGTAAATACCCAGGCTAAACTTTTGACTTCCAGAGTCCAATTTTCTTATATTTGGTCCAAGACATACGTGAATTTAAATATTAAATAACTAATATTTTCCAAAAAAACTCTAACCGGAAAAAGAAAAAAGAAAACCTTCCAAATCACTTGTCAACTTAAATATAGTGATTTATCTTGATTTTAAACTAAAACAAAAATCACGACCCACATTCGAATAAATATCCTATTTAAAATATATAAACTGCCCACTTAAATAATAAATTGTAATACTATTTATATCTCAAGTATAGTTTTCGTGCCCATTAAAAGCTTTCATGATAAACTTCCGGGTTAACCCCCGGAACGGCCTCAAATCACAAAACATGCCCAATCAACTTTTACCACCCCAAACTAAACCCTGGTCACTATGTTCACCAAGTCTGCTGGATATATACCCCAGCTAGTTTACAAGCTAGATTAGTCCATTGTCACTAGTAAATTTCTATCCCCTAAACGCCACCCAACAGCAATAATATCTTCCCATCAATTGATGTTTGGTTACTGATTTCCAGCCATTTTTAATTCAATTATCATGTTCTCCACATGCAAATATTTAGCTTTACAATAAGAGAAATTTAGATCTAAAAAACAAATCACTTTTATAAAAATCATTTAAAAAATCTGGGTAGTAAAATATAGTTCAACTAGCTTTTAAAAGGGGAACATTAAAACCAAGCCCCCCAACCACAAAAAAAACAAAGGCAAACAAGAATTAAAACTATACATATAGTTTAATCAAGAGATTACATTATTTTTATAATTCAGTTGCTGTTTAACCAAAACTCACCATAGGTTGAAGGATGGGTGTACCAAAAGTTGAAGACTTGTTGCACCCAGAATGGACATCTCAGCTGCCACCATATCTTAAAGTACACAGGAGCACTCAGTAAGTTGTCCCATTCCAGATCATCATCATATTTCCTCTCCATTCCCCTGGCTTGGCAGAAGATCATATCTCCTTATAAAAATTGAATTCAATCACAATAAAACTCCGCCCATGACCTTATCCAGCACATTATTAAATGTATTTGGATCACTGCCTCCAGTGCCACCCCTTAGAGGTTCAATAGCTTATTACCTTGGTATAAGAATCCCCATCATTTGCAATAGAGATCATCTTATTCCTAATATCTTATCCTGTCCATTCCTGGACAGCTATTTATATCAAATCCAATAATGAACTATAATTAGTCCAGTTACAACAAATTGATCAACATAGAATCAATTGATGGATTAGCTTCCTGCCCCAACTTTGCCAAGTTTCATTCCCAGAGTAGATTCAGATCTAGCCTGGCCTTTGATTGGCATTGAACATTTAAGCTTCAGCCTCCATACCTCAAGCAGGTGGTTTGATTCATAACAAATTGGCTCCCCCAGATTAAAACTATAGAGCTATTGACAGCCAGGCAACCTAAAGAGGGAATCAGGAAGAAAACAAGAGAATAAAACCTTTATTGAACAATAGATTTGGTCTTCAAGCTAAAGTTATTAGAGCTTGATACTACCAATGTTCAAGGATAAAGTATGATCAAGGATGATAGTGTGGCTGACTATTGTTAACTGAACTATTTTTGCATCAAAGGGGAGGGTGAGGATCATTAAAAACAGGAGGCAGGTGGGAGTTAATCCAATACTTGGCATAATTGATAAAGCATACTAACTTTATCAATACATAAAAAACTAAAAAACTGAAGAATTCATATCAGAAACTGAGGGGATGTATATATAAAACAAGGATTTGACAGCACAAGAAAAGGAAGAAACCAGAAAAACCACATCTAATATATATAAAATCAAGGTCTTCTACAGTGCCATATTTTAAAATTCAATAAATAATCTATTCCAAGCCTTACTATCCTTTAAAATCACAGAAAGCATCATTGTAAACCTACCCCCTTCCAAGTACAGGATATCTACTATTATATATTAGGAAAATAACCACTGAGATAAACATCATAAGAGCTATCAAACTCTTCCTAGTGCAATATTAACATATAGTAATTAGTTAAAGATCATCACAGAGATTAATTTCTTATCTTTGGGGACCAAATTTCTCTTCCAGGAATTTTATCATAGCTCTGATCCCATATCATCAAAAAGAAGACAATTGAAGCTTGATGTTAAATATAAAATAATACAGAAGGGCTTTGATAGCAAGCATAGTTGAAGAGAACACTGAACTGCAGATGCTTCACAGGGGCAAGCCCCTAAATATCCATATCTGCAGACAATTATCCAAACCATGCTGTCCCTGTAATCAACCCAGGATGTGATATGATGCCCACAGCTCAGCAGGAGGCACATGATATAATCTTGCCATTTTTCTTCAAAGCTATGGATCTCACAATGTTCAATGCCCAGAATTAGAATGGCTGATGGATTTGACACTTTTACTGTTGGCTTTAGGGGAGCCTTTGAACACAAATGACCTTCAAGTTATGCAAAAAGTCCTCTAGATACCATCCAGCATGTTTTTCACTAGTGGCAGTTGTGAGGAATCCATAAAATTTCCTCTGTGGAAGTTAACAAGGTGCTATGGTATCCAAGAATGGGGGAAATCTTTTATGTTGATGGAGAATATGGTACTGTGTTGCCACTTGGTAATATGTAGTGGATATGGCATAGACAATATAAAAAAGATTTATGTTCTTGCAGACCTTTTTTTGGGTGCTCATTATGATGTCAGATAGGAATTCCTCTTAGAGATCCCCATTTTTGACACAGGGCAATAGAAAGTCTTTAATATATGTATAGAGTGCATGCTTAAGATTTAGTCTAGATATGATGCCTGGTATAAGTAGCTATTTTCCAGGCTGTATCAATGATCATGTATACCTGTGACCGTACAACAGTCACTGTTAAGTATTTAGCCAAATAAATACTCCAAGATATAAAGTTGCTCTGTTTTTGCTGTTTGTTTTATGTAGATAGTTTTGGTTGGAATTCTTCATATAAAGATTCCTGAGAGCCTAGTATCTATATTAAATAAAAGAACAGGAGGCAAGATTGGCCAAATCCTTCTTGGAGACTAGGCATCTCAAAAACAATTTAATTAACTGGGAAGATTAATTAATAGATATATGGGGATATAATTAATGAGGATTTAATTATATTGGGTAATTGCCTTGACTGTGTCAAGAGGTATTGTTAAGGTTAACCATAGGTAAACCCCCAAATTTGGGTTTAAAAACACTGTAGTGGTGTCTTGTTCAAGGTTCAAAGTGTTTTAACAGGCTTTTAGAACGCAAGAAAACCATTAAATGTAACAATAGCTGAATAAAGGTAATGATGCCTAGGAATTCAGGTTTGATCAGCTGGTTCCCAGTTGGAACATCAATAGCTGAGTTTTGGGATGTGTAATCCACAGGGTTTTGGCGCTGGGAGCTGGGGAAGCTCCATGCTGAATTGGTACATTGGGATGAATGGAGTCAGGTGACTTCTTCCCATTATAGGTTGGTTCTCATAGGTTGAGAAATATTGGTGATCTTTTAGGTAAAGATCTAGGTCTGAATGACTTGAATGTCATAGACCATGTGATATGAATCATAGGTTGATTCAGGAACCGGAGGGGTTTTCAGCTGAATATGCCCCAAATGGTATATAAGCAAAAAAGCTTATTTTAAATAAAGATTTATTGTTGATTTTGACGTTTTACCCTCAACTTCGTTTTAATTACACTGGCTTTAAAATCTATGGCAACAAACAAAATGAACTCAGATTTAAACGAGATGAATTCAGATTTAAGTAAAATTGAAATAACCCAAATATATTGTAAATCAATATAAATTCATTTATTTTTAATTTTGTTTAAATCTGAATTCATTTCATTTAAATCTGGATTGTTTTCACTTGTCATCATAGCTTTTAAAACTACTGTATCATGTCTTCTTTATTACTATTTGAAAGAGCAAAATTTGGAGTGCATTGTGTCAAGGCTGCTGCTGCAAGAAAGGAAGTTCCTACCTGCTTGCTTGAGGAGGCTTGGGCAAGTCTGGAGGTCTCTAAGATTGCACCTGAGGAGTCTTTGACAGAAGTGAAAGCAGCCTTTGAAGAACTATACTCCAACTATTTTGCCAGAGAAGGAACCCCGGCACAAGGAAATCAAGTTTGTTCATGGGACTCCTGGAACTTGCTGTTAGGGTTTGATGAAATTTTGCAACAAGTAAAGGACAGAGCCAATTGCAAAGTTGAGGTGTTGAGAAACAGAGAGGAAAAGAGTGTCAAAATTATGGCTTGTTGGAGAGATGACAATAAAGTGTTGTCTCACAAAATTGCCTCCCTGGAGGCAAAGCTCCTCAAATCTTTGTCACAGGATGGTACCAGTAACAAGAGTCAAGGGCAAGATAGCAGTAAGTTTGACTGGTTAGACCTGGATCTGTCACAATACCTTTTGACAAGTCTCATACATTCAATCTTCTTTTTTGATATATATACTGTTCTTTAAGAAAAATAGTAGTTTGTGGTTAGTTAGTGCCTTGAGTATCTGTGCAGCTTCCATATAGTAGGGCTGTTTCATGCAGCTGTGTACTTTAGTCACTGACTATACAATGTATATGTGACAGATCCAGGAAATTCATGCTTGCTTTTTCATTATCCTGGTCTGACTCTTTTATGGTTTGACGTGGGATCTTTTATGTAAGCTTCAATGAGCTTAGATTCCGGGAAAGCAATCTTGGCGTTAAACTTGTCGCCATCTAGTGATCACTTCCACGTTTTTCTGCTTCCCATAATCTTAGCTGCAGACCACCTCTTTCATTTCATGGTAGTCTTATTTCAGTTAAAAGCCAAAAACACAAAGCATAAAAAGATTGAGGGGAAAGCAACCATCATCACACATAAGCATCATCATTTATTAGTTATTATCATGTTTCCATTATATACCAATCAGGGTATATTTGGCTGAAAACCCCTCTGGTTCTGGAATCATACCTGGATTCCTATCACGTGGTTTATGACATAACAGTGTCATCCAATCCAGATCTTTACCAAAAGATCTTCACACTCTTAACCTATAAGAATGTGACCTCATATATTCCAGAATCACCTGATTTCTTCTGTGGAAATGTATTGTTTCAGCTTGAAGCATTCCAGACTTCTGGTGCTAAAACTCTGTGGAATATACATATTACTGATTCAAGCTATCCTTGTTCCAACTGGGAACTAGCTGATCAATCCTGAGAGCATATACACCATTGTCTACATTTAGCTGTTTTTTACGCATTTAATGATTTTTGCATTAAAAACCCATTAAAACACTTTGAAACTCAAACCAGGCGCCACCGCAGCGCCCAGGAACTTTCCCAGGCGGCGCCCCAGCGCCTGAAATTTTCACTGGGCGGCGCCTCAGCGCTTTAAAAATCAATTAGGCAGTGCGGCAGTGCTTTTAACCTAATTAATTTGCCAAAACGGCGCTTTTAACCCAAAATTTGGGGGTTTACTTTTTGTTGACCTTAATCAAAATTTTTGAGACAGTCAAGGCAATTAAAAAATATAATTAAATCCTCAATAATTATATTCCCAGCATATATATTTAACTTTGCCAGTTAATTAGACGGTTTGAAGACAACAAGTCTTTACTTGACACAGTCAAGTCCATTTTGGCCCTATGATTAAATCCTCATCAATCATATTTCAGGGTATCAATTAATTAACCTTTCCTGTTAATAAATTGTGTTTGAGACACCTAGCCTCATAATCTGAATTGTTCAGATTATTCATTTTTGCCCTCAATTAGTACAGCCTAATTGATTCCTGGGTAATCCATTACTACGCTGGAAAGTCTCTCCAAGGCCAATCCTATTGTTTTGAATTTCAACCTATGAAATTCATCACAATTCAACCTCTTTGTGAAACCACAGCCCAGTGTGACTGTAGTACGGTTACAGTATATGAGTTTACTCTTTTTCTATCAGAGAGCTTCTGTGAAACACAGAAAATAGTAAGGTTTCTATTGCTTGTATTCTGAGAAGTCCTTCAATATCCTTACCTAAGGCATCTACTTCCAATTTTTGGAATAAATCTATGTTGGGATATTGTAGAGATATAGCAGTTCTCATTAACTCTTTGAGTTGAATAAAGTGTTGACCCAAGGATGAAGTCTAAAGAAATAGGTGGGTTTGCCTGTGATCTTTAAGGATAACAGGAAATGGAATACCTCAATCTGGAATGAGTATTCCAAATCAGGAACTCATGCTTAAGAAGTTATGAAGCTCATCTTTTTTCTTAGGTGGCAGCATGCCAGTTATAGATTTCATTTTATCAGGGTCAGGTTTCACTCCATTCTTTCTGATAGCATGTCTAGATATGGTAGTTTGTTGGAGTAGATCTCACACTGGGATGCTTTTTCTAACAAGTTGGGTGTCTTAAACTGGTGTAATTTTAATGCATAGATTTTTTCAGGTTTGATCTACACTGAGACTATAGATTGGTATTTTGTTTAGATTAAATATACTGTAAATTCAGAATCTGAATGGAAAAATGTGGGATTGTCAAATTCTTGGTCCAAATTTCAAATTACTTTTGCAGGATGGCCTTTTTTAATTAAATTGATTCTTTTATATCTTTATTTGAATTTTTAAAAATGCAGGAACTCATAGACACTTTGCAAAGTTCAAGTCAAACTGCACAGTTCCAATGGATGAAATTAATTAACTGGAATCAGATTTGAAGTGTTCAAATCCATCAATCATTTTTATTAAGTTTACTATGTTTTTTGGAATTTCAGGATTGTCAAATCCAAGAACCAAATTTCAAATCACCTTTGAATGCCACTAGTAAACTCAAATATTAATTACAGGAACTGGAATCTAAATTTAATGTACAGTAAGAAACTAGGAAAAATCAGTCCAAATCAAGAAGATCCATTCTGGATAAAATCAAATGAAAAATTAAATCTTGATAGCCATGTTTAGATATGAAAATTGATTAGTCTTTAAAATTATCCAAAACTAGAAAGGATACAATATTATACACTTCAAATCATGGATATAGAAATTCTGCTACTATTCAAGGCTAAATCAAGAGAAAACAACTACTCAAAACTAAACTAAAATCCAAATGAATACATATTTAATCTAAAATACATTTTTTTATTTTATTTTTATGGACCGTCAATTGCATTCTCAACCAGCTCCTGCACCAGCCTGCAGGGCAGTCTGTCCACAAGGGCGTTCCAGAGGGTTCAAGAACAGACCCAGAACCCAACTAGAGGGGAGTCATGCCAACACAGGCCTCCCAAGGTTTCAGCGCCAGCCAACCACCTCCCGCATCTCAAGCCAGGAACAGTAGCCTCAATCCAAGACATGAGCTGCTCTCAAGGCCTGCCACCAAAGTCTCCTATACCAGGTCACTGGTAACAATGAGGTTACTTACACCTCCACTGTGTACCCAGTTGTCACCCGGCCCCGCACTCTGGATCCAAGAGTTGCCACTTCATGCCCCTGCGTTTTTGAAACATCTTATAAGCAATTGGCCACCACTGTTGAGCCATCTGCACCTGTGATGTATTCCACCATTGACGGCGCCACTGTAAGCAAGCGTGATCCCGCCTTCTACACAAAGGTCCTCATCCCCTGTGTTGAGCCTGCTAGCCAGGATGCTGCAGTACCTGTCAAGGGCCAGTGTTGGTTGTTGGATAGTGAGTGTGAAGCTCTCCTCAACTGCTTGAATGGGGGAATGGCAGTTTGTGATATTGTGACCCAATTTTGTGTCACAGCCAGATATATTGGCAATATCAACAAAAAGTACAGCAACACCAGGAAAATTGCCAAATCCACCAAGGCTAAGCGGCAGCCCAAACTCCTTGAGCTCATTCATTTTGAGGCAATCAAGTAGTGGGTAACTAAAGATTGCCACCTGGATATGCTTGCTGTCCAATCAATGCTTACCACAGAGTTTGGGATTTCTGTCTCCAAAACCCTTGTCTAAAAAGTGATGGTTGATTTGGGCTTCTCCTGGAAAGTACTGGGAGTTTTGCCGTATAATAGGAACAGCAAAAAAATTGAGGATCAATGCATTTATTCCAAGACCTATGTGGCTCTCAAGAAGACAGGAAATGTCCAATTCTTTTACATTGACAAATCATTGTTTTCCTCCTCACTCAGGTCTAGGCATGGGTGGATCAAGAAGGGGTCCAAGGATGGCGTAGCCCATTGTGCAGCTGTCCATTTCCAGACCTATTCAATGGTAGCGCTTCTTGGTCCCCGCGGGTTGGATCAATTTCAGATGATTAAAAGTTCCTATAATAGCAGATCATTCCTTGATTTTCTCCAAACCATCAAGGAGTACCATTGGATCAATTACTGGGGAACAACTAATATTGTTGTATTGGATAATGTTGGGCTCTACAAGTCAGATTTAGTTGTATTAGAGTTCCCTCCAATCAATAAGAATAGCCATTCAGCCAGTCACCACCTGGCTGACTGCCCAATGAGACTCCTCTTCCTCCCCCCATATTCTCCATTCCTTAACCCAATCAAGGAGGTCTTCTGGTGGATCAAGAATAAGGTGAAATAAGGCCTCCCACAGGATACCAAAGATCTCTTCAGTATCCTTGAGTTCAGTCAATTTGAGATGCCACCCAATGTGGTGGCGGCTTTTTACAAGCACTCAGAATCCTTCCTTCCCAAAGCCCTTGCCTCCAAGCCAATCAAATAAATGGGTGCTCTGTTTTTATTTTTATTTATTTTGGTTTTAATATGACCTGAATAATATTATTTATATATAATAAATTGATCTTGAATTTTATTATAGACACATAAGAATTTGTATAAAAGATAAATAAAATTCATTATACTAGATATAGAGACACATATTTTTATTGTAATGCACCAAAAAGTGTATTGAATGTGGAGCTAGGAAATAAATAAAAAAAGATAGAAAAGGATTTATTTTATTAAAATAATTTTGAACCATCTTTAGTACCACTGACTTTTTAAAAAGCCAAAGATTTGACCTTGTGAGGCATCACCTGATTCTTATTATTTCAGTGCCACTACAGCCACACATCACAAAAATCAATGAATGTCAGTATATCAAACTAATTAGTATGTATGACTCAGGTTAAGCATAGCAAATCTATTTATCAAATCATACTGTAAATTCAGAATCTGAACGTAAAAATGCAGGATTGTCAAATCCTTGGTCCAAATTTCAAATCACTTTTGTGGGTAACTCAGCTGAGTGAAAAATAAAAAAATTAATATAATCAAACATTTAATTTGACTTTTTTTGATTTATTTAAATTAGCAATTTCAAATATCTTGAGCAGATAACTCAACTAACTAAAGACAAAACACAGCAAACATGCAAGATACATGAATCAGAAATGCGGGATTTTAATGTACAATTTGAGATTTTCTGTATTTCAAACAAATCATAGACATCATGTAAAAATTAACAAATATGAAATTGTGGGATTGTCAAATCCAAGAACCAAGTTTCAAATCATAATTGTGAGGAATTTGAAATAAATATAATTTATGGGTGTCTCAAAAAGGATGCTAAAGGATCTAGAGTGGATTTGTGCTAATTCTTTTAGGAATCATAGGCATTCTTGAAAATCACCCTATTCCATTTTAGGACGGCTAAAGTTTAGATGCTTGATTACAGTAGATATTAGAAACCGCTAATAATAAAGTAGAATTATATATTACAATCTATTTTTATCATGTTGCCTTTTCTTTGGAGTATTGATAGTTCATTTGCTGTTGATTAAATCCAAGCACCTTATCAATAGCAAATGAACCATCAACACTCCAAAGAAAAGTCAACATGATAAAAATAGATTGTAATATACAATTCTACTTTATTATTAGCAGTTTCTAATATCTACTGCAATCAATTATCCTTAATAGCAATCTATTAAAACATAGTGTAGTAATCCAGTGATGTTTCAGTTTGAAGTTTTTTCTTTGCCCCCTCTCCTTCTTCTTTGAAAAGAAGTTTGTTTGGCTCCTGGCTACGCCGGGGGCCAAAAAACTTTTAAAAAATTTCTGCGTCATCAGGAGGGTAGCTCATATATCATTATATGGTTGTGTGGTTGCTATAATATAGATTTAGAGTGCAGAATTTTGCATCATTTTTAGCCTAGACAATTTTACATTTCACTTAATTTCATGTGTAAACATGGCTATCAAGAGAAAACTTTTCATTTGATTTTATCCAGAATGGAGCTTCTTGATTTGGACTGATTTGTCCTAGTTTCTTACTGTACATTCAATTTGGATTCCAGTTCCTGTAATTAATATTTGAGTTTACTAGTGGCATTCAAAGTGATTTGAAATTTGGTTCTTGGATTTGACAATCCCGCAATTCCAAAAAACATAGTAAACCTAATGAAAATGATTAATGAATTTGAACGCTTTAAATCTAATTCAAGTTAATTTAATTTGTCCATTGGAAATATGCAGTTTGACTTGAACTTTGCAAAGTGTCTATGAGTTCCCGCACTTTTAAAAATCCAAATAAAAATACAAAAAACAATTTAATTAAAAAAGGCTATCCTGCAAAAGTGATTCAAAATTTGGACCAAGGATTTGACAATCCCGTATTTTTATGTTTAGGGTTTGAATTTACAGTATCAATAATGGAGAGTGTTAGGTGGTGTCAGGATTTCTGGATATTGACTAATTAACAGATTCAACAAAATAACGCGGGCCAGCTATCAGTCACTTTTAGGAATGGTTTCAATAGAATGATGCAGGCCGCAGGTTGCAGGATCAATGAATCAACAATCAAATCATATCCTGGTATTAACAAATTCATGCATTGAAATTAATTAATAGAACATGCAATTACCGCTCATTAATTAGTCCACCTCAACAATCACCTCAAAAAATGCTTCTCATAATAATTACTATTCTAAACTCTAATAGAATCCTAGAAAAAGAGGGCTGTCATAAGAACTGTCATCTGCATTACATCTAGAAGAGTCAAAATGGACTGGACTGTCAGGCCAAACACTCTAAGATAAAAAGGCCTCAAGCCTATTATATTAGAGTAGCTCTGATTAAGTGAAACAATCATCTCTGTGAACTAGTAGCCAACCACTGGCTAGCTAGCCCTGGAAGTGGCCCAGGTAGACAGAAAAGATACCAATCTGTGGAAGATGTCAATTTAGCCTTCCGTTAAAACCACCCCAAAAAGGATGGGCCTCCTGCTGTGATTGACATAATGATACTTCAGTCTCTTTTAGTGTCGTGGGATAACTTGAATAAAACGCAGACAGGCAGGCCACCTTAAAGCCAGTCTATCAGAATAAAAGACTGATGATTCCTTATTGACTTGATGATTGATCCAAGTCCTATTTCCTTAATGAAATCTTCTCTTAGGCTTTATTAGTGGAGAGCAAAAGATGATACTGTTGTCATACAGTATAATTATCTATAGTAAAATATAGAGATAAACTATGAACTTATAGCCAGAAATAGGAAGAACTGTCCTAAATCCTTTGGGCCTTGGGCCCTGCCAGACTTGCTACTTCTGATGACAACAAAATATTTTGGGTCAAAGGTTCTGCCAAAGTCACAGGTTCTCTGTACTTTCCTAATGTTAGAAGACTTAGGATATCATCTGGTGGATGAAAAAATAACACAGTCCAAGATTTTCTGACAGGTGGCACATTATGCATGAATAGAAGACACAAAATGAAGCCTTAATTTAAAGGACCATGTTTTATCAAGCCTGAGTTTATTTTTAAGGGATGGATATGTATTGCTTTAATGCCCTGCAATTTTAGTACATGAAATTAACTTCACTAGGAAGGGATAAGAAGAAAGCATAAATTTAGGAAAACACATAAATAAAAGATAGTGCTAAACTTCAAACTTGCTTGGAAATTATAATGTAATTTATCATTGTTGCAATCTCTACAATTACTCCCTCTCAGGAAACTAATTCCCCAAGTAACTTTCCAAATAATTTCCCAACTAATCATTAAGTTAGTAGCACTGTTATCATTTGACCATTTATTATGGGGATCAAACAATTTAAGCCCTAAGAGGAACACTACTTGGACAAACCCCATGACCTAAGAAGAATAAAAACTTGGATAAGCCCCATGACTACCATGGCGTACATGGACAGTATGTGACTTCCCATTAATATATATAAAAGTGAGTCTGTCTGTCTGAAATGTCACCTCAAGTGGGATCAAGCCATAAGGGAGTTGAATGAATTAATATTCCTGTAACTTTAATTTAAAAGTTGATGACCATTCAAAAGCTCAATTTGGCTCATGCTTACATATAATACCTTACATGCATAAGTGAAATAAAACAGATTGAATTCAGTGGAGAGTTGTCTAAATCATGTTGAACTGAAATATAAGCCACTTGAACTTTAATAAATGTGAATTTAATTACTTGAATTTTAAATTAATGGCTAACCCCATTCAACCATATCAAATTGACTTATCTGTATAAATTGTCTGACTCTAGAATAGGTGGATTAAAATTAGAAAGGAAGCAGTAATTGTTTAAGATCATTTTATCTGATTGGATGTTTAAACTCTGCTGAGGATCAAATTGACTGATGAGAAGAGAGCTTGAACAATTTAAAGCAATACAGTTCTAATTACAAATATAAATATTAGTTTAAAGTAAGAGATGGTTGGCTTGGACATTTAAAATTGATTTATTCCAAAGTAAAGTAATAGAAAATTCCACTTGGATGCATCACCTGATCCAAGTGGCTGCATATTGTTTCAGAGTAAACTTTGCTTGCCACATCTTCATACCAAAAGAACACCAGTGGAGTAAACTAGCTATGATAAAATTATAATTCAATATAATGATTTTCATGAAATTTAGAGGATGTAGATCAATTTTTCAGATGATTCCAATCAAAAAGGTACCAAAAATGATAGCTCTAGCTACTCAGCTATATATTTAAGTGCTGGAATTGGGTTTGTGATATAATCAAAGGCTCTGAGTCTATTTGATATTATCTAAAGTTACTTTTAATACACACTAAAAAACTAAAATCAATGTATCTCAGTGAATACTAAGCCAATTTTAATGTGTAATAGCTTATTTAAAGCTGCAGATCAGCTCTACATTTTGAAAGGATTTAAAAATCAAGTACTAAATTTAAAATAAACTGTTTAGCTTTACTAAACTTAAGAGTGATACTATACTTATTTAGGTTTAGTCTTTATTTATACTTGGAATATATAATTTTAATTTTAAATTTAAATAAATATAATTGAAATTAACTTTTAATAAATTAGTTTAATAAAATTTTAATTAAACATGTGATAAGTAATCCAAGCCTAAAAATACAATAAAATATATTTGATTGCTTTATTAAATTCAACTTTAATTCTGTCCTTGGACGGGGCAACCACCTAGTACTATATAATACTCTATATTCATATCAAATAAATATCATTGTATTTTTAATTTCCCCTTTATTTTTTATTATACTTTACAAAGTATATATCCAACAGTGATAGCACAGGTAGGTTATCCACACCTACACAACTTAAAGGGAAATTCCTCCAAAAAAAGAACCCATCAGATGGCACTCCCTACTGGCTGAAGAATATATGAAGAAGGTCAAGATGTACATATGGTATACACTGTCTTCAACAATATCCTTGTACCAACCAATCAGTACAACTTCATTGGCACAAAAGGAGTCCTGAACCTGCCCCCAATCAAGGACATGCTCAAAATACCCAACATTGTATTTCAGTGCCTCTGTTTAGCAGAAATTGAGACGTTCTCAGGACTATGATAAGAGAATGACAATCTCTGTATTCAAAGAACACTAAAAAAGTTCACATAAGTTGACTACCCCAAAGGCTTTGGGAAAATGAAATTGTCTTACAAGTTATCAGGGCTGCCTCCTGCTTTGTGAGAAACTTGTTCAAACAACACTACAACCATATCAAATACTGGTATAATTCAAGAAAGACTTCTTGAAAAAATTTCCAAAAAATACTCTGATGTTGTGATCATGACAAATCCAAGAACCTTTAAAATGACAGGAACTATTGAGTAGTACATTGCAGCTTATGAAATCATACATGATACAGTTCCCAACACCATCAACTTCAATGAGGCTGGCACACATTTAGACTTCTATAATGGTCTCCTAACACATATTATGCATCAGTTTGATATAAGTTGATGCAAGAACCTTCAAGGTGTATTATTGAAAGGGAAATAAGCTGCTCAAAAGTATGAAAATCTGTATGAAACCAACAGGTAAAAGGAGAGCCCCTCATCCAGAAAAGACACTTTTTTAAATAAGCAAACCAACTGAGCCAACAATCTTTGTCCATGAGGCAGAAATTGTAAAATTCAGATAAACCAGATGAGCACTGACACTGCAAACAAGGAGGGAAAAGCTCAGGTGATTTCTTAGTCAAGCTTACCCCACTTCAAAATACTTGTAAAGGGAGCAGTAAATGGATTCAATCATCATGATCCAATTAACCCCATCAATTTCATACTATTTGCCGCCCAAAACATAAATAAACTCCTCACTTATACTTTCAAGTTTTTGCAGATACCAAGGTATAACACTTTTTGCACTGGATAACACCAGTCCTTTGTTGGCAAGAAATTAACAACCTTATGAAATTACCTACAACCAAGAGAAATGTCAAAAGGATAATCATGGCAGACAACATAAGCACCCCAGTTAGTAAAGAGACAAAAGTTTTTTTGGATCAAATATGAGACATACAAGCTACCCTTGGTGACCTCATCATCCCAATACCTAAGTATAACATAGTTCTTGGTTTAGATTAGATAAGAAAGAAAAAGCCTCATATTGACTGAGACAGTGCCACACTTACAATACAACAAGGAAAAGTACACTGTTATATGTACCCAACTTACCTTGACACCATCATGAGAGACCATGTATTTATTAAAGATTACAAAAGCAGAAAAAGAAAAGAACACTAGTAAAATTGACTGAAATACCTGCACATATGAGATCATCCATTTTGAAAATGAGGAAGTCTCAATTGAACAGGACCTAATACATCAATAGCTTGCCCAAGAGTTCCCTTTGGTATTTTAGGAGAAAATGCCAGGCTTAACACCTGACAGAGATATCCAGCACAAGATTGACCTAAAAGGAGTGTACCAAAGGCATTCCCCATCTACCAATTGACAACACAAAAAGACAGCACATTAAAAGAATACCTGGATGAAGCCCTAGAAAATTGGGCTCATCTGACCATCAAAGTTTCCCTTTGGCATGGCAGTCTTATTTATGGCTAAGAAAGATGGAGGGCTTTGACTGGTCATAGACTACAAGGCACTAAATGAGGTCACAATTAAGAACAGGTATCCATGGCCCCTGATTTATGACCTTTTGGACTCCCTGGGGGGTTTCAAGTCTTATCAAAATTGACTTGATAGTGGGTTATCACCAAATCTGCGTTAAACCAGAGGACATACCTAAAACAGCTTTCAGAACTAAGTATGGCTTGTTTGAATATGTGGTAATTAACTTTGGCATGAAAAATGCTCCAAGCACCTTTGTAACCTTTATGAATGAAGTCTTTAAGGAACACATTTTGAAAAGAGCTATTATCTACCTAGACAATATAATCATCTATAACCCCACTGAGAGAGCAAAACTTTGGATAACTAAAGAAAAAATGATTACAGCTGCCACCCTAAAGTACCCTAACTGTGAATGGGTCTAGAAATTGGAGACAGATGCCTCAAACTATGCAATAGGAGGAGTACTTTGAATTTAAACTTTAGAAAAGGAATTCCTCCCTGTAGCATATGAATCAAGAAAGCTGTCCAAAGGTGAGTAAAGATACCCAATACATGGTAAGAAAATGATAGCCATTTTTCACTGCTTAATGAAGTGGTAGTGCAATCTGGAAGGTGCACAAATATTTAAAGTGCTAACTGATCATAAGTCATTGGTATTGTTTAAAACGCAGCAATACCTATCCAGACAACATGCTGAATAAACAAGCCTCATACAAAGGTACCCAATGATAATAAAATACAAACCAGGCAAGAAAATCCTTACTGAGAAGCCCTGTCAAGGATATACAGTAAACATCTCCTATGCACTGATGGAGACCCTGATTGGCTCATGTTAATAATGGGAAACTTATAAGAGGGGTTCTCACCTGGTACCCCAATGGATGTCCAAGAGAAAGCCCTCAAGAACAAACATATGTTCAAATTTGTATAGGGAACTCTACTGTAACAGTAGGTTCCATAATGCCAGGAATTATTTTTCAAGTCAAAAAGCTCAAAAAGCTGTTAACCAAATTAACTGATTTGACAGATTTAAATCAAACATTTGATTGAAAAGGTGTCACTGCCGCTCCAGTTCACCATTTGGATTTGATTCCCCCTTGCAATTTGATGCTGATATTATTGACATAATATGAGAGTCACTTGATATAACCTTATTTATCAGAATGGTTTTCAGAAGTTGGTCACACAAGGGTTCTTTGCAAACTGGAACAGGTACTCACTAGACAATGCAGGAGGAATAGGAGCCAATGATCCAGGTGGTATTGCTTAGTCAATTTTTTAATATATGGGAAAATTTTTCACTGGTCAACTCTTAAGAGTTGAGTCCTTCTAAAAATTTTACTTAAATAAAATCAAATATTCTACTGGTCTAAATTTATTTTATCATGTATCCTGTAGTTGGCCTGCTATGCTACATCCCCTATAATTTGATTCTCACTCAAATTATCCCTGGAAGATGGGATCCCGCCGTTGGCATGTTGTTGTTGCCACCTCCCAATGTTAATATAATGTCAAAGAATCTTGGAGTTTTCCCTACTGTATCTGAAACTGAGGCACTTTCTCCCTCTAAATGTCCCAAGTTCTATGCTGAAGACACCTTGATTCTCTCCCAAGCTATTTATCTAGGAATTTTTTTGGTTAGGGTTAATCATTTTGCTTAACCCTAGTATCTCATTTGGAAATTTTACCAAATAGTATCTGAAGCTTTGTTGATGGTCAATTATCAACTCCATGTGGATTTGGGTGGTGATTCCCCAACACATGGAGACTGCTTCCTTCTATCTGAATATTTCTGTCACATCTACACCACATATTACCAAGCAGTGATACAGTACCTTACATACTGCCAACAAAAAATATTGACACAATCCTTTGATACCACAGAGATCTGGGACACACACATAGCAGAAACTTATATGAGTACCTCAAGTCACGCTAATAGTGGCCCAACATGCTTGATGACATCAAGGAAGTGCTGGACCAGTGTGAAGTATGTGAAAAGTATGCATGCTCTAAGGCACCCCCAAGTATGTTATGCAGTATCTATCTCTAAACCATTCAAGATATGAGCATTGAACATTATGGGGCCCATGAATGGAGATAAAAAAAGCAAAGAATACATCATCATATCCATCAACTATGCAAAAAAATGGCCCATGGCATAGCCACAGAAGAACACAAAGGTAATGATGAGAGACAATTTATTGGCAAGGAAATCATAGCCAAGTTTATAAAGCATGAAATCCTAATTAAAGACCATGGACCAGAGAACAACACCATAGACACAAATTTCTAAATCACTAAAAATGGAATAAATCACACTGTTACCAGCCCAGATAACCTGTGTGCCAATAAGAGATTAGAAAGATTGCCCAGTTTCCTTGTAGAGGCACTAAGTAAATGGTATGCAACAACCCACACCTCTGGGCTGATATGCTCCTGACAGCATTAATGATATATCAAACACATGTCAACTGTAATACAGGCAAAAACCCATGTGAACTTGTCTATGGATATAAGCCCATCATTGTCAGTACCAAATTATGACCATAATTATCTTTATCTAAGAAGGTACCAAGTGATAATGAACCTGGTGTACAATATGCCAGACAAGATTAGGAATCCAAGGAGAAGGAAATAGTAGAGAGGGATATGATACATCTCTAAGAAGAGCCTTTCCAGGTTGGAGATGGGATTTGGGTAGTTAACCACAACCTGAATAAGTTGGAACCAGGGTTAAGAGAACCAGGGGTCATCATAGAAGTCAAGCCCAACAATACCTACCTTGTCAAGGGTATTGATGTCTGCACAAGCTTGAAATGTATGCACCATGATTGGCTCTGCTTATGTAGGGCAAGGAATATTCAACATAATTCACAACTATCTGTCCCTGATGCAAAACTGGATCCATACTAGGCTGAATCCCCAGAACTCTCAAGAAAATTCCCAAAACTTCACCTTCTAGCACCCCAGGGGGAGATGTCATAACATATACAATTACTCCCTCTTGGGAAATTAACTCCCCAAGTGATTCCCCAATTAGCCATTAAGTTGATGGCACTCTTACAGTAGTTTTAAAAGCTATGGCAACAAGCAAAAATAATCCAGATTTAAACAAAATGAACTCAGATTTAAGCGAAATTAAAAATAAGTGAATTTATATTGATTTACAAAAGATTTGGATTCATTTTGATTTTGCTTAAATCTGAATTCATTTTGTTTAAATCTGAGTTCATTTTTTTTGTTGCCATAGATTTTAAAACTACTGTATCAATTGCCCATCTATTATGGTGATCAAACATATCAAATTCTAAATGAAACATTACTTAGACAAGCCTCATGACTACCATGATGTGCATGGACAGCATGTGGCTTCCCATGATACCATATAATCTCTAATATTCTTATCAAATAAAGTATCATTATCTTCTTAATTTCCCCCTTTATTTTGTTTACTATACTTCCCAAAAGTATATACTCAACATCACTAAACATAGATTGACAATATTGAAAGCTAAATTTAAAAGCTTTTTGGTTTATTTATTATCAGAGGGGATGCTCTTAATCTATTATTTTATTGGTTATAAAACCTTGAATAAAATAAGTTTATACAGGGTTTGTAGGAGCAGCTTCTCCTGTGAGCAGGGTTTATGAGAACATTTTTGCTGGGCCATGGGTTCAAAAGTGGTGGGTTGGAACCACTCCTACGAGCAAATTTTCCAGAAAGTTGGATTTAATTTCCCTAGCCATGGGTTGCTCAGGATGCTCCTGGAACATTTTTGCTAAAAACCCCTCCCTATTTATAACAGAATTTAAACAGTGGAATCCCAACAGGTTTTAAGAATTTGTAAATGGTTAAGCTAGAAGGGTTTGCACTGAGATTCAATTTCTAACCTTTAATAATCTAAATTCTTTTTAAGCTGTGTATAAAAATTTTCTTAAAATATACAGCCAACATTTTATCAACTTTATTCCATTTTTGACCAGCCCTGCTTGAAGTTGCTACTAGAGATGCTTTGGCTCAACCTCAACTAGTTTCTGGCTCCAAGCTGCTACAGCCAAGACAGAAAAAGTATATATTCAACCATTCTTAAATAGATATTTGAAACAAATGACCCAGAGCCAGAAGCTAGTTGCAGCTGCCCAGGGCTTGGCCTAAGCAGCCCTAGTTGCTACCACAAGAACATCTTGAATTGATCACTTTTGAGATGACGGCTTTGATCTTGTCTAACACGCCTTGGATTTGGTTCAAAAAGTCCTTTGCCATCATTGGATGTGGCAGTGAAAAATTTCATAACCCTTTCCAAAACATGATTCAAGTGGGTAAGTTTTGAGAGCAAGGTTCCAGCAGCTTGCAGATGATGCTGGTATCTGATTGGTGGAATCAAATGCATATCCCACCTTCTGGGAATTTGATCCTGGAGTTGATTTAAATTAAAATATTTAACTCAAAGCCAACCCTTTGTTCATGAAACTATGCTGTTTCCATAACCCCAGGTACAGGGCCTGGGATCTTTTATCACATCACTTCAAAATAGTGGTGGCTATTTTTATAGTTAAGAATAAGGGGCACTGCTCAGGTTGCATGGGCCTTCCATTTAATATACCCACATGCAGTAATTTTTAATTGAGTGCTGCTTGCAAACGCTTTGCAACCTTGTGGGGTTCCTGGTCACCAGTCCCCAAAGTGTGTCCTGGGTCATAGCCAGGGACCGGCTTGGAGGAGTTGTCATTCTCCAACAGTGGTGAAGGGTTGGTAAGGAGTTTATACTTGACTTGTATAAGGGCAAACTCCTCTAGTATCTTCCCAATTACTAAGCAAGCATCTCCACTGTACACTTGTACTTCAGCAGGCGCCAGCCCTTCTGTGGGCTGATACCAATCCTGTAATAGTCTTGCAAACTCTTCCCCAATGAACTCTCTTCCTCTATTTGTCATTTCCAAATGCTTTTTCACCTTCTCCCACTCCTCCTGGGCAGATTTACTAGAGGAAAACTTCCTGCACCCTAGGCAATAGAATTCCTCATCCCCTGGGCTAGTATAGAAAATATGGGGTAATTGACTCATGGGGCTTATACTCTCTCTTTACACAGGAAATTTGGATAGGGGTTGTAATAGGCGCTTTATTCACAGTCAGAAGGAAGATCCCCGTAGAAACCTTCTGATATATGACCTTGGGATATGGGATAATAAAGGGTTTGTGCCAATACTTGGAGTCCTTCAAAAATCTCTTGGACTCCTTGTACTTGGTCTTCAGCTCCTGCTCCTTGGTCTTGGGCTCCTTTACTTTGGTCTTGGGCTCCTGCACCTTAGTCATGGGCTCCTGTGTTCTAATCTTAGGCTTCTGCAATCTGTCCCAGCTCTGGCTTCCTATCCTTGGTCTTCTGTTCCTTCTGTAGCTTTTGTGGCCTTTGTAATCCACTTGATCCAGTCCCTGAAGAGTCTCAGATAGCTCTCCCTTTTATAGCCCCTTGTTTCAGACCAAAAACCTCTCTTAGAACTCTGGTTCTTCAAAGCTTAAACTATCCTGTTTTTCTTCTTCTATAATATATTAAACCAGTAAACTTACTTCAGCCAATGAAAGACCCAAATTTTCTGCTTCTGCTCCTCATTTTTTAGGCTCTAACTCTCAAGTTAAAGCCCTTAAAACACTGATTGAATAAACTTTGGCTTGCAGCCAATCAAACACCTTGATTCCACGGTTTTGCCAAAAAGGTTTCCCTAGATGACCTGTCCTGAACCCTGGTTCAAACTTGAGGCTGTCTTGCTCCAGGTAAACAACTGCTCCACGTTTTGAACGGTTTTGCTGTGATTCTTGTCATGTTTCCCCAGCAAATCTTGAGCGCTTCCACATATGTTTTACTTAAGCAAATTTTGACCCTTCAATTTTTCAACGTTTCCCCGTGTTTCTCCGCATTTCCTTCAACGTTTTGCAACTTCAAACCTGCCTGCTATTTGTCTTTTTGTCTCTCCTAGTTGTTCTTGGCAAAATTTGCTCTTTTGCCTTTACAGTTTCTCCGTTCTCCTTCCAGCTTCTTTCTGACCTATTTTCTCTCCAATCCTTCTTCTAAAACTCACATATAGTTCTAACAAACTATAGGTTATTTTTTCTTCTCTTTATTTTTCATTATAAATTTTTAACTATTTTTTAATCATAATCAGGCAGTATATAATTATTCTTTAACTGCTTCTTCTGTTTTAAATTTCCTCTCAAAAGTTACTAAACCAGCTCTTCCAGCATCTGCATTCAGTCCAGCTAGTTCATCCTCTCAGTTCTTCAGCACCAACTTCTGGTCCTTTGGCCATCCTGCATTATGATCAGCTAGTACTGCATCATAATCTTCTTGTCCTTCAGCTTATCCTTAACCAGTTCCTCACCAAATCCTTACTAGGAACCTCCTTTGTTCCTTCTACACACTGAACCATACTGGTTCATTCCATTCAATGTGAATTAACAGTCCATCAACTAGCCTTCACTGTGAACAAACAGTCCCTCTTGCTAGTTTTCTCTGTTAATTCTGTGAACCACCTTGGTTCTTTATCTCAGCCCCCATTACCAGAACTTGTAGACCCAGGCATGAGTCTACATTGAACTGGCGTTTGACTGGGCCCTCACAAGTGGCAATCCACTTAGGCCATTCAGCCATAAATCTATGTCTATGCGTTGACTTTACTCATCCAGGTGATGAAATCTGGGCTTTCAGTTGCAGAGTAATCAGCTCTACTTCCCAGAGGCCTGATCACACCAAGTTCTGCAGCTTGCTTCCCCAAGCAAGCCACCTTGGTGATACCTCTGAGCATGCCTATACCCTCCAATGCTCACCTGGGGTTTCCCCAAAGCTCCCATAGGGGCATAAACAAGGACACCCTACCAGTCCATTAGATAGGATGCTTGCTCACAGACCTCCTGTAAGTGTATTAGGGTATGTTGAGCCCTCAGAGCTCTTCCCCTCCCTGGCAGCCCACGTTACCCACCAGGGGTCCAAAAACTACTCCCTCCAGACAGACAAAGTTCCCTGCTTGCTATTTCAGTCTTCACCCTTCCGCAGCCACAGTTTCCTGTGGGGTGAAGCACTATAGCCCAAAGCAGCCAACATCTTCTGCTGGGTGGAGGCAACATCTGCCCCTGGTAGTCCTTTGTTACCTACCAGGCAGGCCCCTACCTACCCTAGTAGACCATGTTACCTTCTAGACTCCCCCTACTTACCCCTAGCAGCCCTATGTTACTTACTAGTTTACAGTGTCACCAGCTAACCACACATTGTCACTCTTCAGCATATTGTCTTTATTTGAAGCCAAATCAACCCTTGCCTGCAAAACAGCATCCATGTGGATCACCACAGACCTTACCATATGTTTTTATTGTTGATCTCAGATATGTGCAAATTTATGTGCTCATAAAAAAGAAACCTGATGTATGTCATCCTATACTACTATTATCATGTGTTTCTTTATAAGCATTTGACTTTTATTAAAATAAAGAAATGTTGGCTTATAGCTAGGGCACCATATTTTAATAAACGCTAAACTAAAGCGCATTTTTTGAATCAAAACTAAAAATATGAAACTGTATTAAAAATTACTAATTTATTTTAATATTGATATTAATTTGCTCCTATAGCCGTGGATAGCTGTGGATATCTGCTTAATGTCCCCGACAGTCTGTTCCTTGGCTACCCTGGGAACTATTACATGCGCTGCAATATATAATCGTTTCGCTGGTAAGTCTTGAGGTAATGAGATCCATTTTATTCTACGCATGGCTTGGCTTTACCTGGGCACAGTACACGCTCCTTGGCAAGGTGCAGAATGACAATATAGCCGATACGACCAGAGCATACAAGCTGAAGAATGGTATGGAGATTGTTTTGGTTTCAAACCAACACTAAGAATGCTTCAATTGCTCTACACGTCAAGCACACACAGAAAAGTGGCTCAGGCGAGGCATGTGCAAGACAGCTGCAGCAAGCAGTCCGAGCCAATGTCAAGGCATACGCAATGGTAGCCAGTACCCTCTTCCGAATGGATTTTGACGAGAGATTTGTAAAGAAGCACTTAAAGGCTTTTTCAAGAGCTTTGCGATTAAAATTCCGGAATGTGCGTATTAAGCACAGAGCTTCTTCACGAAGCATCAGAAAGTTTGTAGAACAAGCACTCAAGCAAGAATCATTGTCCGCTCACCCTTACTCGTATAGTCCAAAAGGCTTCTGTTCCAGCAACTATTATGCGTCAAACATGCACTGGTGGTTGTCTCAAGCATGAACCAAAATCATCTCATCAATTTGATTGCTCGTTACTTCAGAGCATTGCCAACCAGGAAACCCCGCCGCGCTTTGGCTTCTCCATTCAGTCGCCGCTAGACCGGCATTGTCCTCAGCCTCCGTCATAAGAAAGCAATACGCCATCTTCAATTCCAGACTCAATTTATCCCTGAAGCCTACCAACTCAAGTACCTCCTCAGTAACAGTTTCTGCGGCATTCTAGAAACCAGAAATTATAATTTAGTCACCTATATCCAACGAGTCAGCCCCCGCCATGTCCTCTTGAACTTGTATTTTGTCCAAAACTCAAAAACTAATATCCATCCGTACTTTGTTGCCAACACTTTCTTCCAATACATCATATTTCTTAAAAGAGCTCGCTTGACTAGCAAACATGTCCATCCTACAGATCTCATTGGTACCACCACGAGCTCTAAATCACAGACAACAGCTGACTTCTCCATCCGATCCCTCTTCCTGCCACCAAGGCAAGCTTACAAAGCCACAGGACTCTATTCCCCCTTCAACGGCACTGAATTCACTGCCCTTCTCAATTCCCTCACCCCCCAGAATGCACGTCTGGCGTGCACCATCCCTAAGTTCACCAAAGATGAGATGGAAATTACCCCAATCTCCAAACCAAACTACCACCTCGGAAGAATCAACCCCAAAGCCTTCCGATATAACCTACTATCAGAGAAGGAACTTTTGATTCCCAAACCCCACGACATTTTCCATCAAACCTACTACAACGAGTACATCACACGACATGAACTCGACTTAAGCTTCCCAAAGACAAGCTTTCTCCTCATCCACCTAAAGCCCCAGCGCCATCCCAAACAACTACAATATCAATAAGGACTTAGTCGCCTTCATTCTTAAATTTAACTTAGGTGTGTGGCTGTACTGAAGTCATTTAAGCTTAATTTGAATAAAGTTATTGAATTTCACCAAATATCACAGCTTAGAATGAAATTAACAATAGAACTTGTTGTTTGAAAATCCTCACGGTATGAATTTTTGTAGCCCGATTTCCTCGGCCAGAGGGTTTTCTGATTGAAAACCCCATCCCAACCCTATTGCTTATACCCCAAAAACGGCAACAGCACCCATATCAACTTGGGCACTACCAACCAGAAAACTAAATCCTATTAAGATAATTGCCAGTTCTACAAGCTTAATCGACATCTTACTTTGCTTTTAGATGTTGGAACCCAAAGAACAGGGTTTAAACTTGGCCACGTCGATACAATTTAACATTAACCTTAATAAAACAAGCTTGCACTACTTTAACTTCACAGTGGTTTTCAAAGCTATGGCGCTAAGCAAAAAACTCATCTCTAGGCAAAAATAACTCATCTATAAATGAAATCAATTTATCTGTAAACAAAATAAAATATAATGCAAACAAAATTTAAAAGTATAAATTTATATCAATTAACAATAGATTTGGACTCACTTCCATTTTGTTCTGAGATGCATCAATTTCTTTTACATCAGAGTTGCTTTTGTCTATAGATGAATTGATTTTACTTAGAGATATTCTTTTTTGCTTAGCACCATAGCTTTGAAAACTACTTAACTGTAAATTCAGAACCTAATGGTAGAAATACGAGATTGTCAAATCCTTGATCCAAATTTCAAATCACATTTGCGGGATGGCATTTTTTAAGTAAATTGAATTCTTCATGTTTTATTCAAATATTTCAAATTGCAGGAACTCATAGACACTTTGTAAATTTCAAGCCAAACTGCATGTTTTGAGTGGACAAAATGAATCAACTGGGATAAGATTTGAAGTGTTCAAATCCAAGAGCCAAATTTTAATTCACAATTGAAAGCCACTAGTTAACTCAAATAATAATTGCAGGAACTGAAATCAACTTTGAATACATTTTAACTGAACTAGGAAACAATAACCCAAATCAAAAGGGAACAGTCAGCATTCACACTGTCTGCATGTCGACTGTCTACATGTTGATTGTCAAAATTAATTTTATACCCAGGGCAACACATTAGAAGAGTCTAGATAAAGTTTCCTATCATGTAGCCTACTGGAAGTTGACACTTTTTTAACAAGCAAAAACCTGTTTCCTGAACATTTTAATTAATAAAAATTAAGCTACAAAATACTTTTCAGGGTAAAATGATCATGTAAAATCCAAAAATAAAATAAAAAATAATGTATGGCTGTCTAAAAATATAAGAAAACCCCACTTCAAAAATAATTTACTATGAAATTAACCGTTTTCACTATAAAATCATTTTATTTACTATATAAAAAGTGCTTAAATTATTTTTCAAAAAGGCTTGATAAAAATTAATTATATCAAATAATAAAGCCAAATATAAATGCTCATTTTAAGAATTGTTGATATAACAGCAACCCAAAATTACATATAGTTTAGTACTAAAACAACAATTTAAGCTAAATAATCCAGGCTCTGGCATAAAAATCTTTTATAAAACTATGAATGCTTTCTACCAACTTAAATTAAATTATCTTATTAAATAATAATATTAGTTTTGAAATTAAAATTATATAATAAAATATCAGAAAGAGCCAAACATGTTTATTTTAAACTAACTTGGAGGTTTGTTGCAAGAGAGTGCAGGGCAATCTTGCTTATCTGCTACCCAAGCTCAGATAGATTATACTTATCATTGACAGCTGACTTAATCTTCTCTTTAAAAAATCTAGCCTTACACTGTTTTCTCCTCTTTGGAGCCCTTACTTCCATATCCTAAAGGGAGGAGACAGTCTTCCCCTGTTCAGCCTTAAGGTGCTCAAAAAAGGTGCTGTATCTGGGATTCACACCAAAAGAGGACTTAAGATGTTTATGTCAGTTTTCCAGGCCCAATTTTGTCTTCATTTCATCTTTGAGAACAGCTTGATACCAATTCCAGCTTGCTTTTGCTGTTGGCTTGCCCCTTTGGCTGACCACCTTGCGCCCCACCCATTGTGGCACATAGTAGTCAAAGAAGGGTTGGAACTCAGCTTCATGGCTCAAGGCATAAGGGTCCTTACAGAGAAGCTCAAATACTTGACCAACATGCTCAGGCTTAATAAATGAAAGAGCAACACACTTTTGGATCAGAAACTTGCATTTAACAGTTATATCTTGTTGTGTAAGAGAGCTGAGGAGGTTCTTGTCCTTAAGGTGTCTATTAATAGCTTATTGGTAATGAAAGAAACACCCTTGGACCTTGTCATTGAAGGTTTTTACAAAGGTGTTGTATTGAGCTGTCTCATAATCCATGATAATTATTTTGGGGCCAAGGGCTCTATTATGTTCCTTTTCTTCAGCAGCTAGGGTGACTTCATCTTTATCAGCATCATCAGGATTGGCCCTTGTTGACAGACCAGGATTCTTTTCAGTCTCAGTGGGAATAGCTTTAAGACCCTCTTGTAGAATCTTGAATGCTCTTAGGTAAATCTCCTCTGAGGCTCCAGGAAGAAGAAAATATGCAAAGGGGAGGACTTTATCATCAAGCTGAGCATGCACTACCCACAGCTGATAGAATGACTTAGGACATGTTGCAAATGTTCCATCACAGAGCCAAGTCTCAGTGGCACACAGTTGCTCTAGATTTTTATAGGTGGCATAGCATATGATCCTTTCTTTTTCAACAGGTCCATCAATATGAAGAAGGAACTGTTCATTATCTTGGGTTGTCTGCAACTCAGGATTAAGGACCAGGTCTTTTAGTTGGGTTGCACTTTTCCCAATTGGGTTTAGCTCTCAGCATCTATCACAGATATACTTAACAAGTTATTCACAATCAGGGACAATTTAAGATTCTCTTTGCTCAAGTGCTCGGTGGCCTTTACTGCCAGGTGAGTTGCTTTAATGTCTTTTGATACTGAAACCATTTGAAATAGGTACCACTTAAGCAGCTTCTCAATCAAAGTGATGGGAGGCATGCAGGTATGTTCCCCCTTTTCCAAGGTTACTTTATCCCAACCTTGGGTGTTTAGGTGTGCTGGTAAGCTTCTGTCTTCACATGTGAAACGTTTGCTCTTGCTTCCTTGCTTCTGATAATTACAGTTAAACACATAGCCATCACTGACCATGCTTGGGCTACCTTTGACTGAAATTAATGGAAAGAATTTTGGGAATCTCTTTGGGATCCTGAAGGGGCCCTTAACATTGCAAATATTGTGGGCTTTTAGTGGATCCCATGGCCCAGAGGGGCGTGTTAAAAACCAGGAAAGTACTCATGTTGCTCATCATCTTCATGTTCACCAGGAGAGGGCTCAGGAGAGGACTTGAAGCTTGCCTTTCTTTTATTCTTGTTGTTAGGATCTTTATATTCCTCAGACTAATACCAGCTATGGGAGGTAAAACCATCATCAGAGTCCTTCTCAGAAGCTGAAAGTGTGGGGTTTTTTCTGTTCATATTTTTAAAGCTTTATCTTAGGCACTTTTTTTAGAAGAAGAAGCCTTAGTCTTAAAAGTGTCTTTGGCAGTTTTTTATTGGGCTTTTCCTTATTAGACTGGGGTTTATTTGATTTATCCTATAAAGAAAAAGGGGTTGGAGATATAACTGTGAGTAAAGTAAAGAAAAACAAAAGTTAAAGCTGAAAATATACCAAGTTGTGGAGAATTATTATATAGACTGTTCAAAAAACCTTATATGTTATTAATATATGCAGTATTGAGGCTTTTTATTAAGAAAAAGTTGAACAAAACTACATTTAAATGTTTAGTGTTGGCAGTTTTAGTGTTGACATGTATTAAAATTTTGATTCTAGACAGTTGGCCTGAATTATTTTTTAAATTCTGACAGTTGACTTGTAGACAGTCAGCATTATTAGGGTAAATCACTATGTAAAAAACATATAAATCTTAATTAAATTAAGATCAGGTTCAAAATCTAGACTGAAATTATGCTATTTGATGTTTGGGCTATAATAAAGTTATATTAATATAGTTTTTAGAAATTAGGTACTACATTTTGTAATAAGTAGTTTTATTATTATGTGAAGTTTTGGGGTTTCAAGATTACCATTCTGTAAGCCAAATTTTTTAAGCCGTGTCTTTTGCTTATTAGATTAGTGAAGGTGACAACTTTGCCGGAGTCAGCCTTCTTTTATAGTGGAGCTGCTATTAAATCTTGCTTAAATTATGTCATTGTAATTGCTTAGCTTATTTTCCTTGTATTGCTTTTGCTTTTGTGTTGGATTTCCTTTGTGTCAACTTTAAATGACACTATATAAATCCTAGTTTTAGCATATACAATCTGGCTTAATCCACTGTTTAAGGGTTAACTGGAACACGTCCAGTGGTTTCAAAGATATAATAAACCACTAATATAATATACAACAAAGCTTGAAATTTTTACCCAATATATCTAAAAGGCTTATAAAACAAAGGGCCAAATATAAATATAAATAACCTATTATAAGTGAAGATATTCCGGATTACATGTATTTTTATTAAGAAATATTATTGTTGAGGGTCTGGATGTACAAGTATTCTGGCTATTGCCATCACACCTAACATCCAGTCATTGCCCAATTTGGTGCCTTTCCAATATACCATTTGACATACCAGAAATGGCAACAAACCAATATCACATGACTGTCCAGGTATCCAGCAACTCAAACCCATCCAGCACATGACCAGCCCCTGGGTTTGGTCCAACTAATATCCCTGCCACACCTAAATCTATATAAGTCTAAAGTATTATCCAATAAAATATACTTCTTCTCTTCCTACTTTTATATTTGAAGCTTCCAAAAAAGGCGCTCCTTATCACTGGTAGCACTACAGTTTTTGACCACGCTGATGAAAGAGAAAATGACTGAACAGAACCTGCCCACCTTTGCTCACGTACTCAACCAGGCCACATCTCAGGATACCTGGAAGATGTACTTCTGCGCCCACAACATTGATGAAGATATTCCTAGTGGATGCACTGTATTTGAAGGTCTGGTCATGCCCAAAGCATGCACCAAGTTAATTCAATAAAGTTGCTCTCTTCAACCACAAACAAACGCACAACCACCTATCACAGGTGAAGTTACTAACACCAAATACATTGGTATTGACAAGTTCTTTGGCAAAAACAAAGAAAACGTCATCAACTGGCTAGACTACACAGCCGCTAAACTCTGCCCCAGCTGCATCCCTCATGAAAAATGGGTCCAGAAAGCCAGCAAGTGCCTATACAAGGACGCAGCTAACTGGTTTGCCACCTGGGTTGGCTCACAAACCAACAACCAGCTTGACAACTGGGAAGAGTTCAAAGCCAACATCACCCACAATTTCTGCGTCACTGAATATCTCCAATACATTGCAATATAGCTCAGTGATCTTCATCAAAAGACCACTATTGCAGCCTACGCCAATGAATTTAAAGAAATACATTGCAAGATCCAAAACCCAGCACAAGCTGACAACGTACCCACCAGAGCATCATTCATCAACAGAATGAAACACTCTGTTGCTGCCCTCATCTGCCCAGAAGAAAATACCTCCATGCCCGCGCTCATTGCTGAAGCCAAGCACGCTGAAAAACGCGCCAACATGGAATATGCTGCACGCAACGGCAACCACTCCTCAAACAACAATGGCAGAGAGAACTCTAATGGCAATAAACGCCAAAATACCAACCATAACAATGGTAACTCCAATTGTAACAATGGCAATCACAGCCAAAGCATAAACCACTCCCGTCCCAAGAAAGAGGACACCGCCAAAGTTAACAACGCTGAAGTAGCAACCCGCTATGAATCTGACCCCACATTCTCTGACCTCAAAGGTCTCAAAACAGAGGAACAGGGAAAAGAAGAGGAGGAACAGGCTTAAGTGCCCCTGTCTCCCCCCAACTTGACAAGAAATTTTACCAAGGCATGAACTTTGCTGCTCGCATCCCACATGTCCTGTGATCCCCCATTTTTATGAACTTAAAAATTAAAGATTGCTCCCAACTTCTTGTCTATCCATGCATTTACAAATCTCATACACATAATATTCTATTCAACTCTGGTGCACAACACACTATGGTTAGCAAACCCTTTGTAACCAAGTAAAAAATACCAGTTGTCAAATCCAACTTCAAGTACACCAAAATGGCAGACAAATCAAAGGTTATACTTATAGGCAGAACAACACCCTTCATAATTAACCTCCAAGGCATACAAACGTCTATCAAAGGACTTGTCATGAACAACATAAACTACAACATTGTAGAAGGCAGGGACTGGTTCACCTGAGTGAATCCCAGCGTATGTTGGAAAACAAAAACCATGACCATAAAACGCAATGGAGTCAATTTCAACATTCTCAAAAAACCAAACAACCTCATTCTAAGAGACACAATATTTGTTCAAGTCATAAATCAAGATGACTCTGAACACCTAAACAAAGACAGCACCCTCCACATAATGAGGTACTCTGAATTTAATAATATACAAACACAAAAGATCCAATGCCCAGAACTTGTGGCACTCCTAAACAAATACACTCATGTATTCAAGGAAGAACTCAAAGAGTTACCCCCAAACAAGAGGTCAAACATGGCATTGACTTATGCAAAGCCATGCCTAAACCTGCACCCCTCTACAGACTCTCTCCTATGGAGACCCAAACACTTAAAGCCCACATCAAGAACAATCTAGCCAAAGGATTCATTTGCCTGTCTGAATCCCTGTGGGGGGCAGCGGTTTTCTTCATAAAGAAGAAAGAAGGATCCCTTTGCTTAGTTACTGACTACAGAGCACTAAACGCAAGTACAGTAAAGAATAAATACCCACTTCCCCTCATAGAAGACCTATTTGCAAGGCTCTCCAGAGCAAAAATTTTCTTGAAAATTGGCCTCACATCTGGTTATAACCAAGTTGAAGTCAAATAGAAGGACATAACAAAGACCGCGTTCTGCACACAATTTGGGTTGTTTGAATGTAAAGTAATGAATTTCAGGATGACCAACGCTCCCGCAACATTTGTCACCATGATGAACCAGGCGCTAAACAAACTCTCAAATACATTATGCTACCTTGACAACATCATATTTTCAAAAACAAAAGAGTAATACCTCACACATGTCTGCAAGACACTTGATTGACTTGCAAAGCACAAACTATATGCTAAGCCAGTAAGTGCCAAGTTATGGAAAAGAAACTCTTGTTCTTGGGCCACATTGTCTCTGACGGTGGCATCAAAGCAGACCCAGATAAAATAAAAGCCATAAATAACATGCAACCCCCCACCTCTGTGAAAAAAGTTAAATTCTTTCACGGTATGGTAGCTTACCTGAGAAAATACATCAAAGACTGCAGAAAACTCACTGCACAAATAATGACCTAACCAAAGGTAATGCAAAAAGAAATTCATCTGGACTCCAGAATGCAACAAGAATTTCCAACTAATGAAAAAAGCTTTGATCAAAGCACCAAACTTGCAATACCCTAATAACAACGGGTGCTACAAGCTTGAGTCAGATGCTAGTGACACCGCCATTGGCGCAGTCCTACGCATCTGCCAGCCAGGGCAGCAAGATTTACTGCCAGTATGTTACAAATCAGAAAGCTAGCAAACACTGAGCAAAGGTACAAAATACACAATAAAGAATTTCTAGCAATATATCACACATGCAAGAAATGGAGGTGTTATCTCAAATGACACTAAAACGCCTGAGTGCTAACTGACCACAAATCCTTAATCTATTTAAAAACTCAGAACGCACTTGCATGGCGCCAAGCCAAATGGATGTCCTTGCTGGAACAGCTTAACCTGGGCATCCAATACAAAAAGGGGGCAGGGCTGGTCACAACCAATGCTCTCTCTAGGCTATGCCAGCCAAGAGAGGATCACCCTGACCACCTGGACCCTGACTGGTCCAACCTATACAACACTGAGTACAATAAAAAAGAAAAGGATCCCTCCACACATCAACTAACCCATGATATGCTAGTAAGGAATGAAAAACATTTCCACATATCAAATGGCACAGTATACCAAATCATCAAGGATAAACACATTCCATACATCCCACTTGCACAAAGAGTCAACACTATATTAAGACACCATTGTCTGATAGGACACACAAAGGCTAACAACCTATATCTTACATTAAAAGAGATAGTATGTTGGCCCAACCTGAAGCAAGACATAATCAATGTTCTAAAAAAAGTGTACAGTATGTGAAAAATACGCCAGCACCAAGGCTTCCCAGCCAAAAGTTAACCCAGTACCTGACCCCAAACCATTTAAGGTCTGGGGACTGGACGTAGTGGGACCCTTCCCAGAAACCAAAACAAATCAACGTTTTCTAATTGTAGCCATTGACTTTGCCACACATTGGCCCATCTGCTGGGCAACAAAAGATAACAAGGCAGAAACAATAAATTGATTCATCAATAAAGCAATCATAGCAGACTACAGCACTCCAGACTACATCATAACAGATGGAGCAAAAGAGCTAACAGGCCATGTAGTAAATGACAATCTAAAAATAAAGAACATCAAACACTCCACAACCTCGCCCTATAGGCCACAGGCCAACGGCAGAGTTGAACGCCTGAACAGCAGCCTTATCAGAACCCTGGGGAAAATAATGGATGACAAAGCCAAAGACACATGGCCGCTCTATGTGAAACATGCATTACTAGTATCCCAGGTTCTTACCAATCAAGGGATAGGCTACTCACTGTTTGAACTAACATACAGGTACAAGCCAGAAATAGTCACCTGCAATAACCAACCATATGTGAAGATCCCCCCGGGAAAACCTCCCACAGTAGAACAGAAACCAGCAATACAACACATACACCTCAAAGCCAAACTGGCAGAAATAAAGAGACTCAAAACTCAAAGGGTAACCTCAACAGAGGACCCACTCCCCATCAACTCCCCCATCTGGGTCCTAGCTGGGAACAGAAATAAGTTAGACTCAGTACACAGGGGACCAGGAAGAATCATCAGATACTAACCAGACAGGAACACCTACCTGGTTAAGTTCCAGGGTGCCAAAGAGCCCATCACCAAAAAGTACCACAGATATTGCCTCTGCCCTAGCAAAGGAGAACACTTGACCCAGTTGGTGCCCACTAGTAAACAACTCCAGGAACATCAGGAAGCAGCCATCAAGACAAAGCCCCCTCCTGATGTACCTGAGTAACCCCTTAAGGGAGGGGTGTGTTGAGGGTCTGGATGTACAATTATTCCAGCTATTACCATCACACCTAACATCCAGTCATTGCCCAATTTGATGCCTTTCCAATATACCATTTGAAATACCAGAAATGGCAACAAACCAATATCACATGACTGTCCAGGTATCCAGAAACTTAAACCCATCCAGCACATGACCAGCCCCTGGGTTTGGTCCAACTAATATCCCCACCACAGCTAAATCTATATAAGTCTAAAGTATTATCCAATAAAATATACTTCTTCTCTTCCTACTTTTATATTCAAAGCTTCCCCAAAAGGCGCTCCTTATCATTATAAACTGTTATTTTATGTCAACATTGTGGAGATTCAATGTTGAAGTTGGGCTTAAATTTAAAGTATGATAATTTGGTATTTTTAATAGTGATTTCCTTCTTATTTTGTAATAATAGTTAAGCCTATTCTTAGTTGATGTTGACATTAGCTTTGTTTTCTTGTTGATTATCTATTCCAACTATGGAATGCAATATAAAAGTTAGTTTATTTAGCACACGGCTAGTAGGCTTTGGCCTAAGTGCCAAATTGAAGTTGACTGTCTGTATGTTGACATGCAGACAGTGTGAATGCCAACTCTTCCCAATCAAAAAGCTCCACTATGACTAAAATAGGATGAAAAATATAATCTCAAAAGCTATGTTCAGACGTAAAACTTAACTAAAATATAATATTGCCTAAAATAGGCTCTAGTAATTTTTTTCAAATCTCAGATATAGAAAGCTTTTTACTATTCAAGGCTAAATCAACAGAAAACAACAACAACCCAAAAATAGACTAAAAATATAAATAAAACACTATATAATCTAGAACATATATTTCTATTTTATTTTTATGAACAGGTAGCACAGCACCCAACCATCTCCTGCAACAGCCTGAAGGGCAGCCCATCCAAGAGGATGCCTCAGAGGGTCCACAAATAAACCTAGAAAACAAATTGAGGAAGTCAATATTAATACATAGGCCTCCCAAGGCATCAGCACTAGCCAACCACATCCCGCACCACAAGCATGAAAAAGTATACTAAATCCCAGACAGAAGCCACTCTCATGACCTGCCAATAAAGTCTTCCATACCTGCAACTGTGGCAAAGTTGACTCCCTGGCACTTGACACTTTGTCAAGTACCAGGGAGTTGAGTGCTGCATATGTAATTCTATTGGTATTTTTGTCTTAACTGATTTTAAGCTAATTTTTACTAGTATTATAGGGGTTCAAAACCAAAAAGCAAGTTTAAATTTACTTGAATTTGGCTCTGTTAAAATAATTTGGTTGATTAAAAGACCAATTTAAGGTGTAATTTACATATAAATTTACAATATAAAATAAAATCACATATGATTGATACTCTGTCAGAACTTTTGGTTCTGCTCTCAGACCTGGTGGTCTGATTACAATTTGCTTTATTAAGTATTGGTGAGATCTTGGTCATTATGTCTATAGAAGTGCTTGTATGACAACAAGCATTACTGCAACGTTTTGGTTTTTCTTGGCAGGGCAACAGCTAGCAATGTCAAGGGAGGCAACTAGCAAGCGGCTTTCTATGCTAGTGGCTTGCTAAGTTCTTTGAGTACTGACAATAGTCTTCAAACTTGGATATCTTCTTTTACTGTGAAAATTTTCTACAGTAAGATCTTCAATTTGTCTGCCTTCCATTATCCAATGGAAGGGCTTTTATAGAGCTTGCTCTCTCTTGCCAGGATAAGATCATCTGGCGCTTCTAACTCTTGCTTGGTTATCTTTCCATCCCCAGACTGCCAGCATCAACTCCCAGAGTCAGGAATCCATGCAATGGCATGGGATTCAATATAGTAGTACCTTGCACAGGGCAATTGTTATAATATAACCACGCATGATCCATTAGTGTGCCGGAAGTGGCGGCGCTAATTGACACACTATTCTTAGCGTATAGTAAATGTTTCACAAGCAACCTTCGCAGAAGGAATTTGCAGTGGCACTAGCAGGTTGCCAGAACAAATAAATCACAACCCTCTTGGATCCTTGGAGAAACCCATGTTCTCTAACCCGGTGGTTTGCCAGAGTATCACAGAATAACTCTAGCCAATTGATAACCAGTCATAATTGGAAGGCTATTTTATTCCTGGTTCTTCTTGCAATGAGTGATCCAAATCTATTTTCCTAAGGCTTCTCAGATCAATTAAGCTGGCTGGTAGTATATCAGAAGCTTCTCCAATTAATGGCTTGGCAGGCCGCCAAGATTAACAGGGTAGAACAAAGTCAGTATAATTTTCTGAAACACTCTAAAAGAAAAAGTGGCCAGTTTGACACTTTTATAGCCAAAGCTTAACTTTATTAATAAAATACATATGCGCTTATACAGTAGTTTTAAAACCTTCTTAAGATAATTGTATATTATTCAGTTTAGAACACATGAACTCAGTCTAAAAACAAAATCAAAAATCAAGGAATTCATACTAAATTACAATAGGTTTGGATCCACTTTGATTTTGTTTTTAGACTGAGTTCATGCGTTCTAAACTGAATAATATACATTTATCTCAACAGTTTTGAAAACTATTGTATAAATTTTTTATTTACTATTATATTTTTATTATTAGTATCCATAGTTGTTGTGTAAGCTCCCAAGCACCACTATACTGGATTTAGTGATATATACATTAATCAAATACACCACTTGTTTTACATTAAGTCATTTCTGGCTTTGTGGATTAAGTGGTGCCGCATAAATTAAGCCCAATTTATTAATGAATTTCATATGTAATTTATAAAAAAACAGAAACTCAACTCCCTGTCTGTTTAACTCTATCCACTTGCCACCCAATTAGTTTTGGATTTAACTAATCAAAGGCTCAGAATTAAGGCTAAATCAATAAGTGATGCACTATGAGCGCCACTCAACACTTCAACTTGGGGATTAGTACAGTAAGCTTCTTAAAGTTGTAACCAACACTACAGTAAATAATCAACTCCTAGCTTTTCCCAGCATACTGTAAAATCAGAACCTGAACATAAAAGTGTGGGATTGTCAAATCCTTGGTACAAATTTTGAATCACTTTTGCAGGATGGCCTTCTTTAATTAAATTGAATTCTTTGTATTTTTATTTGAATATTTGAAAATGCAGGAACTAATAGATACTTTGCAAAGTTCAAGTTGAACTGCATATTTCCAATGGACAAAATGAATTAACTGGAATCAGATTTGAAGCGTTCAAATCCATCAGACATTTTCATTAAGTTTACTATGTTTTTTGAATTGCGGGAACTGGAATCCAAATTTAATATACAGTAAGCACACTAGGAAACACCAACCCAAATAAAGAAGCTCCACTTTGGATAAAATCAAATGAAAAATTCAATCTCAACAAACATGTTTAGACATAAAAAGTGATTAAACTTTAAAATCATCCAAAACTGGAAGGGACACAATATTATACACTTCAAATTGCAGATATAGAAACTCTGCTACTATTCAAGGCTAAATCAAGAGAAAACAACAACTCACAACTAAACCAATAAATCCAGATAAAAAAAATTATATCTAAAATATATTTTTTATTTTATTTTTATGGACTGTCAATTGCATTCCTAACCAGCTCCTGCACTAGCCTGCAGGGAAGCCCATCCACAAGGGTGTCCCAGAGGGTCCAAGAACAGACCCAGAACACAAATTGAAGGAAGTCATGTCAATACACAGGCTTTCCAAGGCGTCAGCGCCAGTCAAACACCTCCTGTGTCTCAAGCCAGAACAACCAGCTTGAATCCCAGGCTAAAGACACTCTCAAGGCCTGCTACCAAAGTCTCCTATACCAGGGTTGCCAGTAATAATGAGTTTACTTACACCTCTACTGTGTACCCAGTAGTCACCTGGCCCTGCACTCTGGATCCAAGAGTCACCACTTCCTGCCCCCGCATTTTTGACATGTCCTATGAGCCATTGGCTACCACTGAAGAGCCATCTGCGCCTGTGATGTATTCCACCATTGACAGTGCCACTGTAAGCAAGCATGATCCCACCTTTTACATGAAGGTCCCCATCCCCTGTGTCAAGCCTACTAGCTAGGATGCTGTGGTACCTGCCAAGGGCCTGCGTTGGTTGTCAGATAGTGAGCGTGAAGCTCTCCTCAACTGCTTGAACAGGGGAATGACAGTTTGTGATATTGCATCCTGATTTGGTGTCATGACCAGATACATTGCCAACATCAACACCAAGTATGGCAATACCAGGAAAATTGCTGAATCCACAAAGGCAAAAAGACAGCCCAAACTCCTTCAGCCTATTCACATTGACACAATCAAGCAATGGGTAGCCAAGGATTGCCACCTGGACACACTTGCTGTCCAATCAATTCTTGCCACAGAGTTTGGGTTTTTATGTTTCCAAAACCCTTGCCTAAAAAACAATATTTGATTTGGGCTTCTCCTGGAAAGTACTGGGAGTTTCTCTGTATAATAGGAACAGTGAAAAGACCATTGAGGATCAACACATTTATGCCAAGACATATCTGGTACTAAAGGAGACTGGGAATGTCCAGTTCTTCTATATCAACAAATTGTTGTTTTCCTCCTCACTCAGGTCTAGGCATGGGTGGGTTGAGAAGGGGTCCAAGGACGGCATAGCCCATCATTCAGCTGTCCATTACCAGACCTATTCAATGATTGCACTTCTTGGTCCTTGCGGGTTGGACCACTACCAAATGATCAAGGGCTCCCATAATAGCAGGACCTTTCTCAATTTTCTCCAAGCCGTCAAGGAGTACCTTTGGATAAATTACAGCAGCACAACCAATACTGTTGTGCTTGATAGTGTCGGGCTCCACAAAGTGGATCTGGTTGTGTCCAAGTTACCCCATCAAAAAAAACAGCCATACCTCCAGCCACTGGCTTACCAATTGTCCAATGAGACTTCTCCTCCTCCCACCATATTCCCCATTCCTGAATCCAATTGAGGAGGTGTTTGGTTAGATCAAGAATAAGGTGAAACAAGGCCTCCCTCAGGACACTGAAGTTATCTTCAACATTCTCAAGATCAGCCAATTTTCAATGCCACCTGATGTGGTGGCGGCTTTCTATGAGCACTCAGAATCCTTCCTCCCTAAAGCCCTGACCTCCAAGCCAATCAGATAAATGGGCGCTCTGGGTTTTATTTGTTTTTTTATTTAGTTTGTTTTTATTAGGACTCAAAAATTATTATTTATATATAATAGTGTGAGTTTGATTGTATTATAGACATATAAGAATACATAGAAAAGGTAAGTAAAATTAATTATACTTGGTAAGATAGATATATTTTTATTATAATGCACTGAATATTGTTATTGGCTTTTGCACTAACAAATAAATAAATTAAAAAAGATAGAAATAGATTAGTTTATTTAAATAATTGTGAATCTTTGATGGTACTTTGGCTTTTCTAAGCCACAAATCAGACCTTTCAGGTCATCATCTGATCATTGTTATTTCAGTGCCACTATAGCCACACAACACAGAAGCAAATGATTTTCATATATTGCTTACTAATTAGTACTTAGGACACAGGTCAAGTTTATCAAATATGTTTATCAAATCATATTACAAGGGAAATGTAATTTGAGTTCTAAACAATCATTTGTTAAAAATATAAGTGGAGCGGGTTGCATGATGCAGATAAATTCAATTCTTGTTGTTTGTTTATGTAATAAATGAACTTGTACTCAACACGCAAGTAAATAAAAAAATTTATAAATCATATTTTATTATTACACATGTTCACTTTATTAAACTGTCCCTTTATTATTATCAACCTAATTATATATTACTATTATAATTTAAAAATTAAAATTAAAATATTAAAAGTAAAATTATAATTATAAATCATAAAATTAAAATATTAAAGTTTAAATATTCAAAATTTAACTATTTTTATTAAATTGTGATTTATTCAATATTGAAATATTTGATATTAAAAATTTTAGTATTACAATATGTATTATTAAAATTTTAATATTAACTATTAGATACTAAAATTTTAATATTGAAATATGCAATATTTAAATTTCACTATAAAAATTTTAATATTACATATTTCAATATTGAAATTTTAGTATTAAAATATAAAAAGTAAAAAATAAAATAAAGTTTAATTTGCAAGGGGAAAATATTTAATGGGGGGATGCTACTTAACAAAGGGAATGTAATTATTCAGGGGAATTATACCCCAAAATTAAAATTTCAGCTAATGCATCTAATTGGATCCATATACTCTTCTGTACGTGGTGGACAACCCTGGATGCAATTGCTAGAGGGGTGGCGCCCTGTACCCCTGTGGTTGTCAAACGTTTAATAAAAGGAAGGCAGGTGGGTGAATTGACTTGTAGGTTTTTTTTCAGGGGGCACATAGTACCCGTACAAGGTTGCCAATGCAAATGAGTCATACAGGACGTGCTCAACTGTCCTATATCCCCACAGTGTCTTGTGGCAGTTGAGGGCTACACGGCAAATATCCATCTGAATAGGTACATCCTCCAACTTTTTGACGTTGGTTTTTAATATGCAGTGGAGGAGGATTCCAGGTATACCGCAATGTGGATTCTTTGCAAGGTATACTTTTCCAAGAACATGCATAATTTTTTAAATGTTTGAACTAACCTATTTATATAGGATGTTTGATTGAACTTGAAGAGGGTTCTGGGGGGCGCCTGACTTAAATCAGCCCCCCAGGCCTCAGCAAACAAAATAAAGATTTGAAATTATTCACAAGGATTGCATCCCTGACTTTATTTGGCAGTGCCTTAAATACTTTATTAAAATTTTCAGTTTTTAGATATTCAGTTCCTATTTGAAAATCAGTTTTTATTAAATTCTTTTTATATTTGTTGATGTTTGTGAAGGGGAATCTTTAAATGCTTTTGTATATATATTCAATGAAGTTTAGTTTGATATCCCCACAAATTTCATTCATTTCTTTGAAGTTGATACTTGATCCTATTTCATATGCTTCCCTCAATCACGGCAAGCACCCTGCGGGTGGTGATTACCCCCTATTTTTAGCGTCATAAATTGAAAAATTATTCATATTCTGTTGAATTATTTTATTTATTTGTTTTACAGGGGCTACCAGTGACTGGTAACCCCCGTAAAACCAACTTGGTGTATAAGCTGCCACTTCTGCAACCTCATCCCCATTCCTGGTGATGACTAAAATAAATATAAGTAAAACATAAAAAGACTTACTAATTGTTTCCCCTGTGGCCCCCTCAGCCACAGGCGCCACCTCAGCAAATTTCATGAGCGTTGGTTGCTCTTCATTAACTTTTCTGGGTTTAATTTTTCTTTTATTTCTTGTAACTTGTGTTTCTTGTTGATTTTCATTTGATAAAATTTCTTTATTTCTTGAAGCGCTCCTGCTTCATGACTGGGCTTTGTTTTTGTCTGTTTCTATTTGGTTGGTTTCCTCTTCATTTGTGTTGATTTCCTTTGAAATTTCATTTCCTTCAATTAGTTTGATTATTTGAGTATTCTTTCTATTGGTGTTTGCAAATTCCCACAAGTTGTAACTTTTTCTTTTGAAATCTAACCGCTTGAGTATTTCCTTTTGAAGATTTAAAATTATTTCCTTGTGTATTTCATTGACTATTGTTCCCAGGCTATTTTTTGTGTTTTTCTTTTGCTGGACCAAGGCCCTTCCCTCATTTCCCAGTTGATTTACCATAATTTCCCTGATGTTGTATTCAAGCTCAACAACCTTTTGGAGGGCTGACTCTAATTTGTTGATAAGTGTGTAAATATTTGACATTATGTTTGAATTCCATAAAAAACTGGTTTTTATAGTACTACCTTCAACGCGTGAATATTTTACATCATCATTAATAAATTAAAGACAATAGACGTAAACATTACATTAGAATATAGCAATTAGACATCAAATCTTGATCTTTAGAAATTATGTTCATAATTCAATGCATTTGATTAATAAAATTCATTGTAAACTTGGCCTTTTTCATTGTAATTTATTTAAATGGACTGTGTTTATATTAGAGTGCCATTAACGCTTAGTAAAAATATTGATACATAGTGCATTTTACAGCCTGTATGTTAACCTATTGGTAATAATTCTATAAACTTTTCAGTCAGATTTTGCAAAGTAATGATGATGTAATGGATTAATAAACAGTAATTTATTAATCCATTACATTATTATTACCTCGCAAAATCCAACTAAAAAGTTGACAGAATTATTGTCAATAGGTAAATATACAGGCTGTAAAATTCACTATGTATCAATATTTTTACTAAGCGTTAATGGCACTCTAATATAAACACAGTCCATTTAAATAAATTACAACAAAAAAGGCCAAACTTTATAATGAATTTTATTAATCAAAATGGATTGAATTATGAACATAATTTCTAAAAATCAAGAGTTGATGTCTATTTGCTATATTCTAATGCAATATTTACGTCTATTGTCTTTAATTTATTAATGATGATGAAAAATATGTATGCTAATAGCTTTAAGCTATTTGTAAAATGTAAAACATTGTATTAATTATGGGAAATTTTGATAATGTAAAAAGAAAATATTATTAATTATGAATTGAAAGAGAGATATTGACTTCAATAAGTTGTCACAAAGAAAAGATTTATTTATTAATCAAAGGACAGGAAGGGGAGGGAATGGGGTGGTATGAACATTGCCTTCATCTGCACCTGTGAAAAGGACGGCATCAGAGATAGTGGTGAGGGAATGGGTGGTGGTTTGGGAGTCAGGGTTGGAAGGCAGGTGGCTTGATGGGGGGGTTGAGGAGGCAGGATTTGTTGACTGGGAAGGGGCAGCAAGAGCTGATTGCTTCAATTGCTCAAATTCTTCTTCTGTCACATATACTGGCTTGACAAAACGGATGGACTGGCGTGGGGGTGGCAGGGTTCTTTCTGGACTTATCACTATCACTCACATAGAAGATGATGAGATCAAATAAGTCCTGGACGGACTCAGAAGAGAAAAGTTCATACCCCTTATCAACTTGGGTGCATAGTTTGTTGTAGGTGGCAGGCTTTAAGCGCCTGAGGGCAGAATCAAAATTGTAGAGACGTAAATCTGCAAGATGTATGTTGGCATAGTTGGTGGGGTAGGACCAGCAAGTATGCCCCGCAGCCCCGACTTATTGGGTTGCCCATTCCTGCTGCTCCATCTCTGCACTCAGTACAACTGTGTGCACAGCGTTTTGTATGGCTCACTCCTCCAGCATGGCCTTGAGCTCCGTCTGGTAGGCATACCCATCTGCGGTGTTCATATTGCTGAGTAATAATTGATGCCTAATGGGGAAACTGCCAATAAAGCCCCAATAAAACAATACAAGATTGGGCCGCGCTTGTACACGTCAGGCTGGATACGCTTTTCTCCATAGTCTTGAATACTTGCAGATATCTTAGCATACAACAGAAAGATGACGTCATTAAAGGCCCAAATTGCCCTTCCTTTGATAAAATTAATAATAGTTGAATTGTAGGGATTGGTATCCACCAAAATGGGGCCACTGAGAACTTGATTATATAAGATTCTAGCAGCAACCACAACTCTGTGCATCCACAAATTCACTATTCTTTTGTTAGGGAAGATGCCGTGGAGTCTCAACTGGAGACGTATCTAGACCAGGGGCCTCCATGGGTCATGTTCCATAATGGTCATCATAAGGGGATGGGCTGTGTCACCTTCAGTCAAAGTACGGGCACCAGTTGGGGTCTTCTTGGTAGGGGGCCAAAGTTGGTGTGGGCTTGCAGGGTTGCAGCCACAGTAGACTTTGCAAACCCCATCACAGCTGCAATTTCCCCAAGGGACATAAGCTTCCCTTGCTTTTCAACCATTTTGAGAATAATCTCTGGAGTGATTAATTTTCTTCTGCATCTTGCAGGCTGATTGGCTGGGGGAGGAATGTGTCTATCTTAGCAACTTGTCAATGCCATCTGATTGGCTGTTTTGGGATTCTGGGCTCTCTGGGTGACTCCATGGCTCAAATGGCTGGTTCTGGATGCCATTGCTGATAAGGGATTTGGGTTGGCAGCTGCCTGTGCATGGTGGGCAAACAGGGCCAAACTGGAAGTTGTAGGAGAAAGATCACACTCCTGGGTGGTGCTTGCGGAGAGGCCTGTGGGTTGGGAATGACCATAGACAGAGGCTTCACTGTTGAAAGACCCAGCGTAGCCCTACATGATTTTGTCAAGGCCAGGGAACAGCTTGTTGACTTGGTTGTTGTTGAAAGAAGACATAATAAATTTTTATTAAAAAATTTTAAACTCAAAAAGAGACATGTATATTTTAGTCAATTTTATTGTTAAGTATATTACGTTGGTGAATATTATGCTCAAAATTTTAGTTGTCCTAAATTAGAATAGGGCAATTTTGAGAATGCCTATGATTCCTAAAAGAATTAGCAAAAATCCACTCTATATTCTTTAGCATCCTTTTTGAGGCACCCATAAATTATATTTATTTCATATTCCTTGCAATTATGATTTGAAACTTGGTTCTTGGATTTGACAATCCCGAAATTTCAGATTTGTTAATTTTTACATGATGTCTATGATTTGTTTGAAATTCAGGAAATATCAAATTGTACATTAGAATTCCACATTTCTGATTCATGTATCCCGCATTTGTTTGTTGTGTTTTGTCTTTTGTTAGTTTAGTTATCTGCTGAAGAGATTCAAGATTTGCCAATTTACATAAACCAAAAAAATTCAAATTAAATGGTTGCTTTTATTAAATATTTTAATTTTCACTCAGCTGAGTTGCCCGCAAAAGTGATTCAAAATTTGGACCAAGGATTTGACAATCCTGCATTTTTACGTTCAGGTTCTGAATTTACAGTAACTTAAACACTAATAAATATCTTCCCATTCATTTACTTTTTTAACTTATGTTTATTTTTTATTTTTAAGCATATGAAACTGCCTTGCTTTTGGGTTAACTTTTGAACCCAATTTAAAATTAAGCAGGTTTTATATGTAAAAAAATATGTTAAATATGATTTTTCTGCTCAACTCCAGGAAACTTGACAGTGAGAATTCAGCTTTTCCCAGCTGATCAACAGTGCCAATCTTGACACTTTACTATGTTTTGATTTTTAACTCCCAATAAAAAAATTCCAGATAACATATTTTGCAATTATAATCTACTACTCTTCCTTCTACTCCCATAATATTTTTACATACTTTTTTTTGATTTTTAATTATACTTTTACATTGATTTATCACTAAGATGTTATGCTGAACCTAAAATCTTTGATGCTTCATCATAAAATCACTTATTTTCTATGTTTTAACCTTTATATCTATAATTTGAGCTTCTATTTTTCCTCTATTTACTTTGTTATGTTTTTTTCTTGATAAATAAAACTTTATTTGTATACTTTTCATTTAACTTTTACTTTGCTTTACCTCTGTGTTTCATATCTTTCACACTATTTTATTTAAAAAACTAAACTTTCCTTTAGCCAAGATCAAACAAGAACAATAAGCATACCAAGCACCAAGCCTCAAAGGGCTCATAAGAAACTGCCTCCGCTCCCAAGTGTGCCAAGAAGCCTGCAAAGGCAAAGTCTCCAACTCCATATACCCCACTCCATCTCCTCCCACTCCCCCCTCATCTTCCACTTCCACTTCCACTTCACCTTTCCCCAAAAATTCCTCCCCAAATAAATCTGATTATGATCTTACCAACCACTCCTTTTATCACTCAGAGGTTGACTCCAAGCCCACTAAGGAGTGCCGTACCAAGAATGCAAAGGCTGCCAAGGATCCCACATCTTCTGGTAAGAAAAAGGAGGCATCCTAGCAGGCCTCAAAGAACCTTTCCCTCTTTCTCCTGATGGCTCTTCCCCCTATCACATCTGACCCCCAATATGAGCCTGAGGAGTACTTCAGGAAGAAAAAGCTTCTGGTCACGTGGCTTGGGATCCACTGGCCATCCACAACCTCTGCAATGTGGAAAGAGAGTTCAAAGTCCCCAAGCACTTCCCCTGCTTTCCCCCATCATGTCTGTAAAGGGCGGCCCTGGTTACGTTGTTGACAATTACATCTTCAACTACAACAATCAAAAGCAGCAAACAAAAAGAAAGCACTTTATCTCTGTGAGGATAAGACTTGTGGGGCTCATCTGAACACCAAAGGCTGGGAGCAGGTAACTTCTGAGAAGGGGGAAAACACATGTGAGCCCCCAATTATTTAATCACTTGGATGCTTAAATAGTATCTGGTCTAGATGATCCCACCTCCTCTCACCTCTGGGCTTCTGATCTGGCCATAAAGGCTTTGTAACATCTCAAACCCAACAATCTTAAGTTGGTGCCAGCACAGGAACATTTGGTCAATTTTATCAGCAACAAGAGGATTGCTGCCAATCCCTCTCTCCCTAAGGCCTCTGGCGTCCTATTGGAGCTCACAATCACTCATGAGCTTAAGAAGCTCCCAAGTGGGGAGCACTTCCTCCTCAACAACAATGGGCCTGGCTCCAAGAACCAAATAATCTTCTACACAACTCAGCAGAACCTGATAGAGTTGAAAAGGGCGTCAACCTGGATAGTTGACAGTACCTTTGCCACTTGCCCCTGGATGTTCAAACAGCTCTGAATGATTCATGCCCAGATTGACATCTGGGTGATTCTACTCACCTTCTTCCTTCTCCCTGGGGCCACTGAGGCCATATAAAACTGTGCTTTCTCCATCTTTTGAATAGAACTTTTCCTCCTTCCTCCTATAGCAATACCAAGAAAAAACCCCCACACCTGTGCCAACACTCCTGCCGCTGATAAGGACCAGGCCACCCTGGACTCAGAGGAAAAGGTAAAGCTCAGAGCGCTAGGGCCTCACATTTGCATTATGGACTTTGAGCCTGCTCAGTTCAATGCATTTGAGTAGCTGTTTAGCAGGGATGTGCAGGGGTGCTGCTTTCACTTCTGCCAAGTAGTTGCTTGAAATTTACAGACCCATGTCAAGCTTAGTAGGTTGAGCCAGAGGGACACTTTGGACACCTGCAAATTTGTGCTTGCACAATTCAGTTCCTTGGCTTTTTTAAAGCCATAGAATACTGCACAAGGATTCATGGTTCTCTCAAAGGATCCTTACATAACCAAGCATCCAGAGCTCAAGCCTTTCCTTGAGTACTTTGAGGCCCAGTGAATTGGGAAGGTTGTCACACAGAGGCAAGGCAAGGCCTGCACCAAGGTCAGTTGTAACGTTTACCGGGAGGCTGTCAATGGGGAGCTGAAGACCACTTTGGCTATAGAGGCTTATAACATGCATCTGAAGTCTAACTCTGGGCTTCACCCAAAGGTCAACAAGTTCTTCCCCCCCTGCAGAATGAGCAAGAAAAAACTATCTCTAAGCTCAGAGATCTTGCCAACCACATCCCCCACCAAGCCTACCACCAGATCCACCTTCTTCACAAAGGTCATCCAAGGTGCAGCCAATCAAAAGTATAAAGCCTCTCAAATTAAGAAGCATCTTGAGCTTATTGCACTGCCCACCTATAAGGGGCTAAAATGAAAAAGGGGAAGAATGGGGAGGAATAAACTTGCTTGCTTCTATGGTTTTAACTTTTAGCTTTTTAGCTTTAATTTTACTTTTTAGTTTTGATCATTTAGTTTTCAGTTTTAATTTTTAATTTTCTGATTTATTTAGATAGTACTGATTATTTTATGTATACATGGTAAGTTTGAGATGAATAGCTATAGTTGAAGAGCAAAATATCTTAATTTTTGTTAATTTACTAGTAAAACATAATATATTCACAGTTGTGCTTATATGAACCATATCAAATAAGTTTTAATATTTCTTCATATTTTGTAAAACGTTATTTTTTTGTTTTTGTTTAATTTTGGTTCATTGGAATTTTAATTTTTATGGTAATCAAAAATATTTTTATAATAAAGAGTGTAAATTACATAGTAAAATGAGAAATAGTTGCTTATTTACTCCTTATTCTCATTTAGTAAGGTACACTTTTTATTGCATTTTTTTTGATTTTCAGGGTCACTTTAGTATACCATAGCTGTATAGCTTAATTTTTATATTAATTTTTTTTTCAGTACATCAGAATCTGTTACTTAAAAAAGTGTCAAATTCCAGTTGTTGATCAAGGAAAAGGCTGAATTCTCACTTTACTATAGTGTCAACTACCAGGGAGTCAATCAACAGGGAGTCAAACTTACCACAGTTGCCTCAAGCACCAGGGAGTCAATTACCAGGGAGTTGAACTTAACACAGTTGCCCATAACAGGGTTATTGAGAACAATGAGGTTACATACACATAAACTATTTACCCTGTTGTAACATGTCCCAGCACACTGGGTCCCAGAGTGACCAGTATATGTCTCCAAGTTTTTTATACTTCCTATGAGTTATTGGCCACCACTGAAGAGCCATCTGCACCTGTGCTGTATTTCATAATTGTTGGCATCACTGCAAGCAAAAAAGTCCTACCTTTTATACAAAGGTCCCCATCCCATGTGCTGGGCCTGATAGCTTAGATGACGCAATACCCACCAAGGGCAGGTGTCAGTTGACAGATAGTGAGTGTGAAGCTCTCCTCAATTGCTTAAACAGAGGAATGGCTACTTGGGATATTGTGTACTGATTTGGTGTCACAACCAGATATGTAACCCAACTCAACACCACACATGATGACACCAGCCAAACTTCCAAAATCCCAAAGGCCAAACAGCAGCCAAAACTCTTGAAGCCTGTAAATATTGCCACAATAAAACAATGGGTAGCCAAGGCTTGTCACCTTGATTCTCTCTATGTACAATCAATGCTGGCCACAGAGTTTGGGCTTTCTGTTTCAAAAACCCTTGTATAATAAAACCATGGTTGATCTGGGCTTCTCACAGAAATTATAGGGTATTTCTCTGTATAATAGAAACAGTGAGAAGACAATTGAAGATCACTGCATTTATGCCAAAACCTATCTGGCCTTAAAACAGACTAGCAATGTTCAATTCTTCTACGTCAACAGATAATTGTTTTCCTTCTCACTCAGATCAATGCATGGGTAGGTTGAGAAGGGGTCCAAGGATGGTTTATCACAACACACAACTATCTTTTCCAAGACCTATTCAATGGTAGCACTTCTTGGCCCCTGCAGTTTAGACCAGTATAAAATGATCAAGGGTTTTCACAACAGCAGGTCATTTCTTGATTTTCTCTGAACTGTTAAGGATTAACTTAAGATTAATTATTGTGGTACAATCAACATTGTTGTGCTTGATAATGTTGGGCTATAAAAGAAAGATTTGGTTGTTTCTGAGTTCCCCTCATCAACAAAAACAGCCATACCTCCAGCCACCACTTCTCTGACTATCCAATGAGACTCCTCTATATCCTGTCTTATTTCCCTTTTCTGAATCCAATTGAGGAGGCGTTTGATTGGATCAAGAATAAGGTGAAAAAGACCTCACACAGGATACAGAAGATCTCTTTGATATTATTGAAGTTGGGAAATTCTCAATGCCACCTGGAGTAGTGGTGGCTTTTCAAAAGCACACTAAATCCTTCATCCCCAAAGCCCTTGCTTTTGAGCCAAACAAATAAAAAGGTTATCCTGGCTTTAATTGTTTTTTATAAATTTATAAATTTTATTTTTAACAGGACTTAAAAATAGTATTTAATGCTATAATCACTTGAATTTAGAGTATTATTTTATTGATGTAAAAACCTTCAGTTGTTGTTAGATATAAATATATTAAAAGTAGAGGCAAAACTTTCTATTTTAATGAATCTATTATTTTATAAGCATAGTGTTAACAATTTGATAAAAAATTCAGAAATAAAAGAAAATTAGTTTTTATTTAAGTAAAACAAGCCCTTTTTATACTATCAGAGATTTTGTCCATCCTGAGTCTCAAGGAAAACCTCTTGGCTCAGAAAGCAGCCCAGATTCATCTTACATGCCCAAAGTTGAAAAACCAAACTTTTATTTTCACAAGATGTTAGACAGGATAGAGCCTTCTGAAATCTATGCTAAAGCTTCTGCTCCATCCAGAAAATATAAAGGCACTCAATTCCTCAAAGACATCAACTTTCCTGTCCCTTAATGTGGAGAATAACTTGGATACCCCTAAATATCCTTTGAGATCATGTCAGTCCTATAAGGCTATAAATATTCAGTGTTTTACATCTCAATAAGCTTATCATTTATTGATCTAAACTGTTGTGTTTGGCTCCTGGGGACAACATCCAGGAGAACACAGCAGGAAATCTTTATAACAAAAGGTTTGAGGTTTGAGGTTTGAAGCTAGCCTTAGGTTAGCCTTCAGGGCAAAATTAAGGGCACATACATTAATTTCCTGGAATACAAGATGTGGAAGTCCTTTTGGTAAAAAGGAAAGAAAAAAGCTTGAAGAATATTAAAGCCAACACAAATGTGGATAAATTTGTCTTTATTAGTAGAATTAATTCTACTTAAATAGTAGAAAAAGGTCAATGCTCACTCATTAGGTAGACAGAGTGGCATAGGGGGTCTGGTTAGGTTGAAATTAAACCAAGATCAGTTTCAGGCTGGTATGACATTCCAGAACGGATGGAAATTGGTGTCAACCCATTTATGGAAGGCAAGAAATATCCAAAGTTGAAAGAAAAACCAACCAAATCTCTATACATATCATTATTTGAAAGCCATATCAAAATAGCATTAATGGTGTGATTTCTGACATCTCCTCCCTAAAGATTGGACACAGGGAGTTGATATTTGCAGAAGAATTTGGAGTGACTCAGGCAAAAAGACAGCCAGATGATAGCAGCTTCATGGTTTACTTGACACCCTTATTGAAGGTGACTTCACAAGGTCCAATAAAGAGAGAGTCTAGATTATGGGCTCTGCCTCTAGTACTGTTCTGATAGTATAGGACTAGGTCAACTACTTGGTAATTAGGGAGGTGGCTCTGAAAACATTGGAAAGCAAGAGCTCTAAGGCCTTGACCTTATAGGCAGTTGAGTATGCTGTTGCCTGAATGTCAATGATACAATTAGTCAAGTCCTTGACATGAGTTTCAGGATTGGCAGACATGTCAACTTCAATCAAAGGGGGTCCCAAGATTGAGGGAGTTGTGGCTTCACGCCCAAACAGCATGACAAAGGGAGATTGACCAGCCACTTGGTGTCTACTGAGTTGATAAGTAAAGAGGAAGAAGGAAGGGCACATCCTAATTGGCGGCATCTGAGAGGATGAGTTTCCTCATAATGGATACAAGGGAGGAATTTGCTCATTCAATAGTCCCATTGGTTGATGGATTATACAGCACAGAGAAATATTGGTGAGTGCCCATAGCTTCTACAATAGATGTGATGAGACAATCATTAAAGTTAGTGCCATTATCAGACAGCAGGACTTGAGGGCACCTGTGTCAATAGAAGATATCTTACAACAAGAAGTTTGCAGTAGTCTTGACAGTTATATCTTTTGTAGCTCTGACTATAAACCATTTGCTAAAATGGTCTACAGCTACCAAGATGAAACAACACCCAGACATAATACAAGGGAGAGGCCCAACTCTATCAATACTCATAATGTGGAAGGCATGCTTAGGCGGTATGAGTTTGAGCTGATGTTATGAGAGTCCGGGTTGTAAGAGCTGATAGAAAAACAGGATGCAAGGACGTCAGGGATTAAGAGGCGCATGTTTTCCCAATAGAAGTTCTTGCACAACCAGCCATGAGTTTTTACTATGCCTCTATGCCCTGTGTCAATGTGGGCTTGGAGGATAATGGCTATTCTCATACTAGGGCAAATGTAGGGCATATAGGCATTGTTGATGTCTTAATCTGAGGCGCGGCACAGAGTCACAATGGGGAATCCTAACCTTAGGATTGGATTTGTACTAAGTCTTGGTTAGAATTTTAGGGAAGGCTATGTGATTACCTTGTGGCCCTGATTGAATAATATCTGCTAGACATGGCTAGAGAGGCGTCAAAGTACGTGGAGACATAAAGACAAAAATGGGAATATTACTTAATTTTATTGAAGAATAGGAAATGGAATATATAGTGGTAGACAATACCACAAAACACTACCAGGACGGTAAGATCACTTGCCACAAGCATGAGTGGGGCAAGTGAGTTGTGCAGGATCAGAAAACCAAACAATTGTATTTCCCAATTTGAAGCCAGCCTTATTTCAAAGGGTGAAAGCAAAAGAGAGGGATTTGTCCTTGAAATAACCCAACAAAGGCAAAATCAAAACATGGTGAATGGCAGCATTCACGGCATTGCCCCCCTCTATATTGGCTTTAGGGGGTGATACTTGCAGAGGAACTTGGCATGCACACAAGCAAAAGTTGATCACTAGAGAGGAGTTTTACAGTATACTCTCACCCTTGCTTGGAGGTCACTTCCAAGGGCTCAATCCATAACAAGTCTAGCTTATGAGCTCTTCCTCCCACTCTATGTTGATAGTAGAGAACATGGTCCCCAATGTTGAGCTCAGGCAGGGGGATCTCCTGGTATTGTCAGGGAAGAGCTCTAGCAGCTTGGGCTTATAGCAGACTTTAGGCAGAAGCCTGGATATCAATTATTCAGTTAACTAGATCCTAGATATGCTCATCAGGGTTCATGGCCTTATCAGAGGAGAGTAGGGGGGCCCTCAAGAGTGACAAGTAGTGGCTTCACAACCATACAGCATAGCAAAAGGGGAATATCTGGTGACACAATGTTTGCTAAGGCAATAGGAAAAGAGAGATGCAAGTAAGTATAGATCCCAATTGGCGGCGTCAGAGTAAGTGAGTTTCTTCATGATAGAAACCAGAGTTGAGTTTGCGCACTCAACTGCCCCATTGGTGGAAGGATTATAGGGGGCAGAGAAAGACTGATGAGACCCCAGGGCTTCAACCACAGAGAATAATAAATTGGCGTTGAAGTTAGTCCCATTGTCAGATACCAACACTTGAGGGCAACCATGGCAGAAGAATACATCTTGCATCAGAAAGGTAGCAGTTGTCTTGGAAGTGATGTCTTTAGTAGGGCAAGCTTCTACCCACTTGCTAAAATGATCAACAGCAATTATGATAAAGCAGCAATCAGAACAGGAGCAAGGGAGAGGACCTACAGTGTTAATACTGACAGTATAGAATGCGTGTTGAGGGGGGACTAGCTTGAACTCATGAGCAGTGGCTTTAGGTTGTTGGAGTTGGCAATCATGGCAACTAGCAATAACATCTGGAATCAGCAGACAAAGATTTTCCCAGAAGTAGTTCTTCTGGAGCCAGGCATTGGTCTGGCAACGCCTCTGTGTCCCATCTCTTTAAAAGCTTAGAGCACTAACAAAAGGCAAAGACTAGTCCTTACATAGGGCAAGTAGTGGTCTTGTACTTTCTTGAAAAGCTGATTGTCACAAATGAGGGTGTCTTCTGATAGCTTAGAAAGGGCAACTCAAACTTCCTCTGTCTTGTTCTCACATGACAAAGGATATCCAATTAGTTCATACAGCCAGTCATCCTCAGCAGGGTGTAGGTGTCGTAGATCCTAAATGGATTAGACAAAAAGTTGTCCATCTAGGGATTAAGTGATGGAAAAATTGCGCAATTGCGCTATTGCATCCTGATTCTACTATTAATAAAGACGTTTAAAATGACCCTAAAACAGGTGTTTGATTTGCCTTTCAAATGCACACAAGGCACAAGCTTCACTTCTGGGATTATGAATAGAGCAACAAAGTTATTTAAATCTACCTTCTTAAGGAAAGCCGCAAGAAAGCAGTTGTTCTCTTGCGCAGGACTTTTAGCTGTGTCAACCCACTCTCCTCCATTTGGAAAGTTCTTCTGTCTGTGCCTCCTGCCTCTGGTGGCAATTCCCCTGCCTCACACTATATAAGTGCAATACTATCTAAATAAATACCAGTTTTGTCTATACACCTTATTATTCTTCTGTCCTTCATAGGCTGCCACTATACCATCAACAGGTATAGTATTAAGAATTAAGGTCACTGACTAACTGTTTGTAGAAACTAGCAACCCTTTGCTGCAACTTTTACAACAGTAGGGCAAGGATGGGCATTCTGGACAGTCCATCAGCATTCTGATGTTGAATCCTGGAGCAGTGCAGCACAGTGAAGTTGTACCCTTGCAGGCAGAGAGCCCATCTAGTTATTTGTCCTTCTGGTTCCTTGAGTTGCTGTAGCCACTTAAAAGAAGCATGGTCAGTAACCACAGTGAAATGGGTGCCATACGCGTAATGGCGGAACTGCTTCATGGCATGCAGCACAGAAAGGCACTCCTTCTTGGTCACACTGTAGTTCTTCTCATGCTTATTCAGGACACAAGAGGTATAGGCTACAGGATGATCCACACCTTCATCATCCAATTGAGCCAAGATAGCCCCAATAGCCGGGTCACTAGCATCAGTATATAGGATAAATTCCTTATTGTAATCAGGATATACTAGAATGGGAGCCTATTTGAGTTTTTGTTTGAGGGTTTTAAAGGCTTTTTGTTGGCTGGCGGTCCATTCAAAGGGGATGTTTCACAGCAGCTGTACCAAGGGTTTACTAGTGTCAGCAAAATTGGGATGAACTGTCTATAGTATCCCATCATGCCCAGAAAGACTTGAAATTCTTGCAGGTTGGTGGGCGGAAGCATTTTTCCAATGGCCTCAACTTTTTTAGTCATGGGGCAAATTCCTGTCTGAGTCACCTCATGCCCCAAGAATTCAAGGCGTTCCTTGTTGAAGGCACACTTAGATGGCTTTAACTTAAGTTCAGCTTCACAAATCTTTAAGGACACTTCTTTGATATGAGCCAGGTGGTTGGTAAAGGTAGCACTGAAGACATTTATATCATTTAAGTACACTAGAACACACAAGAACTTCAAATCACGGAGGATGGAGTCCATGGGTTGTTGGAAAGTAGCTGGAGCATTACAGAGCCCTTGTGGCATTTGTGTAGGCTCAAACAATCCTTTGGAAGTGATGAGCGCAGCCTTCTGTCTATCTTTGGGAGAGAGATCAACTTGCCAGTATCCAGAGGCTAGATCCATGGCAGAGAAGAACTTGGAGCCCCCAAGGCAGCAGAGAGCATCATCAATGTGTGGTAAGGGGTAGAAATCCTTTTTGGTTAAGCAATTCAAGTGTTGGTAGTCCATCACAATATGATGACCTAAATCCTTCTTTTTCAGTATGAGTAAGGGGGGAGGCCCATGGACTTTGGGAAGGAGCAAGCATTCCAGCGTCTAGAAGTTGCTTGAGCTTTTTAGACACCGGAGCATCCTCTACTTGACTGCGGCGGTAGGGTTTAGTGCAAAAGGGGAAGCATTACCAGTATCAATCTGGTGAATAACACCTTTAGCTAAACCATAATAAGTGCTATCCTTAGCAAAGATATCCAAAAACTGATCCAGTAGGTCAAGCACTTCTTTCTGTTGAACCAGAGATAGCTGCAGAAAGTCTTGAGCAGTGAACAATGATAGGACTTGTGACTCATCCTCAGGTAAGTTAAAGTCCTGAAACACACCAAAGAGATGTAGTGATAGGACGTCAGGAGCATTCAACAGCCTGCCATAGCCAACAACCTGCTTTCTAGACACATGTATGGGGAGAGAAGTCAAGTTGGCAACCAGCAGTTGAATAGGGACTTTATGAGAGACATCCAAAATTCCTGGACAGAGATAGGTTTTGTTGCGTCCTAGCAAGGGAGGAGAGTAAAACTCTAGGAATGTACACTCAGGCAGCTTATACAATATTTGGGAGTCTAGGATAGCCTGAGACCCAGGAGGAATAGTCACAGCAGAAGTGGACAAGAGAGGAATCCTTTCAGATGCAGGACAAGCCATGGGAGTGCACTTCATGTTGGAGGAATGAGCACATTATTTTAAAATGAAAACACCAGTGGGATATTCCAAGGCACATGTCTTGAGGCGCTTCCCAGAAACTTTAACTGGCTCTTCAAATATCAAAGGGACCTCGTATCCTAAGATAGAGAGGTAGCCGTCCTGTAAGTTAATGATCCCATTATATTCTCTAAGGAATTGAGTACCAACTAGAAGGTCATAGCTCTCATTCTACAAGACAACAACAGGTGCGGCCAAGAGTAGCTTGCCAAACTGCATGGGCAGAGCAGAAAGAGCTCCTATAGCACAAGTCATGGACAGCCCAGCTGTATCATACAACTGATGATAGTTAAGATTGGGGGCAAGTTTGAGCTTCTTGACAAGCTTCAAGGAGATAACATTAACAGGAGACCTCATGTCTAAGAAAGCCTTAATTTTCACCTTTTGGATGGATATTTCCACACAAGTGGTAGTATAACCAAAGGGAGGGAGGACAGCCAGAATGTCTTGGGCTTCTACTAGTTCTTTGTCCCACTTTTTGATCATGCATTTTAGGCCCAAGAACTCCTTATAGACTGTCTGGAGAGGGAGCAAGACAGGGACATTTTTAAACACAGCGTCAGTAACCTCAGAAGCTTCTTTGGAAGATTTGACAAGCACAGGAGATCTCTTGGCTTGGGTGAGGTAAGGGCAAGAGACAACTTCCTTGGCTTCAGGCAGAGGGTTGGCTGTTGTTGTAGTTTTCACAGATTTAGCTTATAAGGGACTGCAATAGTTTCAAGGACAGCCAGGACAGAACACCCATAGGCATCAGGATCTTCTATATCAGAATTATCCATGTCAGAGTCATTAGATATATTGTGGAATAGCAGCAGAATGGGAGGAGCCTAATTGTCAGCAGGCTCAGAGTCAGCAATAGAGGGGGGAATCAAAGGAGACTGGGAAGAATTGTCAACCAAGAGCGTCTCTGCCTCTAGGTTGACTGTTCTTTTCCTTCCTGTTCCCTGGGATCAGCTCCTTCAACTCAAGGATTGGTGCAGTCCCAGGAGTGGTGACCTATCTGTCCACAGTTATTGCAACCCTGGCGTCAAAGATGATTATGTGAGTTCATGGTAATGATACATGGGCCACGCAAAGATAAACCAGAGGTAGAGGCCGCACAATTCCCTCACACAACTGCCCCAGAATGGGTAAGTTACATATCCTGCAACAGTGTTTTTATGCTCTTCATAGAAGAAAACATGGATTTATGAGCCTTGAAGTGAAGATAAAGGAGCTGGTTAACCTTGAGGGCTTGAGCTCAAGCCATGTATGCTTCATGTGCGGTCAACTGGCGGCTTGTGATCAGTTGTTGTCCTTCCATGTAAAATCTATCTGCAAATTCAGCTAGGGTCTTCTTTGGCTTGAAAGCAATGTACATGAAGGTGTCCTTCTTCACTTCCAGACTAAGGTCATCACCAAATTTGTCAATCAGAAGCTGCTTCATATCTTCCCAGGTTTCAATGGTGGGCAGCTCTGGCACTACTACCTCTTGGCAGGTCAGGTGTAGACAGGTCAGAATGTGTTCCTTTTTAACCTCATCTGAGGCTCTTCTAATGGCAGTTTCATAGATAGTTAGGAAAGCTACAATGGTCAAGGTTTGGGTTTAAAGAATTGCTTAAAGGTAGGCTTGAAGTGTGCTTCTGGAGTTGAGCCACCATTGTTGCTATTGAGTACATTTATGCGCGGGGAGAATTCTGCTTTGAACTCAGTGGGGGCTGCCTGGACCACAGCTGGAAAACACTTTCTTCAAGGGTAGTCAAGGTTTTAGCAGTGCAGGTTCCCGTATTATTAGCTAGGATGATCTTCCGCTCAGTAACATCCAGGCGCTGGCTCTGTGCTGTTACTACCAAGGACAGTTCAGCCAGTCAGGAAGTAAGAGACTGGCCCATTAAAAGGCAAGGGACAGACTTGTCATTTATTGAATTGATTACTTTACTTAGTTCTTGTAAGTCTTTATCAAGCTATGGTGATCCTGCTTCAGGAGGTCCACTTCATTGGCTAGAGCTATCAAATCCCAAGCACAATGAATGCAGGGGGCTCATGACAAGCCAGGGCAACAACCATCTTGCCCACAACTTCAGATGGGCTAACAACAGACGCCATTGCCTCACACAAAGTAGCAACCTCTTGTTGTAAATCAGCAACCCGAGCTGTCAGAGCAAGCACTTGAGGATCAGGCTGAGGGGCTTTGGGGGGCAATACTGACTGCAGGTAGATGATCTTAAATCTCAAATGGCATCCCAGAGCCTCTGTTTTATATCTGCTAACTCATCAGATGGAGGAAAAGGTGGGGCATCAGATTTGGAGGCAGACAGTTCATTTACTTGAGCCTGGAGTTTGTGGTGGTAGCAGTGGTAGCAGTCCTTTTGTGATCAAAGTCCTCACCAAGTTTGCAGAGGCCCTTTGCAGCATGGAATGCTACTTGCTATAATTGGTCAAAGGATTAAGCACCAAACTTGTTGAGTTGCTGCACAAGTTGTTCAAAGTTGGTGAGATAGGCGTTTAGAGTGGAGTCTACTTGGGCATGCCAGGGCTGTTCCAGCTGATGGAACTCATGAAGACGCTCTCTGACATACTCAGGGATGGATTGGCGCATTCTTCCAATGGAGTTGACCAAGCAAGATTAGGAGGTGACAGAGTTGCGCTATTGTCAGATACTAAGGAAAAAAGGGAGTGAATCCACTGCTGGTAGGCTGCAAACTAATCCCAGTGATGAGTGACAGCTGCTTGTAGCAATGAAATCTCTTGAATGTGGAGCCCAAATACCATTGATGATGGGCTAAGGCAGGTTGTAAAAAGGAGGACAATAAATGTTCAGTGGAGCTAGCTGCTGAGAGGAGATGCTGTGAAAATTGTGGAGCTACAATCAATTTGTAGTATTCTGCTTAATTGAACTGAAGCTGGAGGCAAGAGATGGCTCTATCACGGTCTATCTCAATGGATACAGCCATGACTTATTCCAAGTCAGGGGTACCCAAAGGGTAGGCCACTAGGCAGGCACCACTCCCAAGGTTCAGTACAGTAGGGACAATAGGCGGGTTGGCAATGTCTTCCTCAATAGGAGGACTGGTAATTTCAGGAAAAGTTGGATCTTGTATGGGCAGAGGCAAAGGTCCTGAAAGAGTTTTTGCAAAAGGGGTAACCAAGGGGCTTACAGCCCCTGTAGTGAGCACCATTTTTATTGTGATCTGAGGTGCAGCACAGACACACAATGGGAAATCCTAACCTTAGGATTGGATTTGTACTAAGTCTTGGTTAGATGACAGGGAAGGCTATGTGTTTACCTTGTGGCCCTGATTGAATAATATCTGCCAGATGTGGCTAGAGAGGTGCCAAAGTATGTGGAGACACAAAGACAAAAATGTGAATAGAACTTAATTTTATTGGAGAATAGGAAATGGAATATATAGTGGTAGACAATACCACAAAACACTACCAGGACAGTAAGATAACTTGCCACAAGCATTTGTGGGGCAAGTGAGTTGTTCAGGATCAGGAAACCAAACAATTGTATTTCCCAGTACAGATATAGACTCATTTTGAGGGGGAAAAGCAAAAGAGAGATATTTGTCCTCAAAATAACCCAACAAAGGCAAAATCAAAACATGGTTAATGGCGGCATTCACAACAGTTGACCTTCTTGAAGAGTTGCCTATCATGAATCACAGTATTTCTTGATAAGGCCTGTAGAGCCAATTGGATATCTTCTGATTCAGTGGTCCAAGAGTCAGGGTATCTTATTAACTTGTATAATAAATCAGCATCTGCAGGGTGGATGACTAGTATAGGTATTTTAGACAATCTATCAGTGTTCTGATGTTGAGCACCAGGATGGTGTACAACAGTGAAATCATATCCTTAAAAGCGCAGAGCCCAATGTGATAAATGACCTTCAGGCTCCTTTAATTGCTGTAGCTGTTTAATAAATGAATGATTGTGACTAAAGTAAAGTGAGTCCTGTAAATGTAGTGATGGAACTGTTTCACTGAATGTAAAAAGCCAGACATTTCTTTTTGGTGACACTATAGTTCTTCTTGTGCTTGTTGAGAACTTGCAAAGAAAAGGCTAGGGGTCAATCTATGCCCTCATTGTCAAGCTGTGTTAAGATGGCACCCACAGCTACTCCACTGGAGTTGGTGTATAAGACAAACTCCTTATCATAATCAGGGTAGACTAGGATGGGAGCCTCTTTGAGCTTGGCCTTCAGCACCTCAAAGGGTTGCTATTAACTGTCAGTCCATTCAAAGGATACTTTGCAGAGGAGTTGGACAAGGGGTTCACTCAGTTCAGCAAAGCCAGGGTTGAATTGTTGATAGTATCCTATCATGCCAAGAAATACTTGGACCTCACGTAGATTTGTGGGGGGTAGCATCTTGTCAATGGCTTCCACCTTATTATTCATGGGGTGTATCCAAGTTTGTGTGACCTCATGGTCCAAGAATTTGAGTTACTCTTTAAAGAAGGAACACTTGGAGGGCTTAAGCTTTAAACCTGCTTCTTGAATCTTGATAAAGACAGCCTTAATATGGTCCAAAAATTTATTAAAGGTGGAGCTGAACACAGTGATATCATTAAGATATACAAGGACACAGGAGAGCTTCAGATCTTGTAGAATAGAGTCCATGGCTTTTTGAAATGTAGCCGGGGTATTACAGAGTCCTTGAGGTATTTTAGTGGGTTTGTAGAGACCTGCTGAGGTGATAAGCGCAGCCTTTTCTTGGTCTTCTGGGGACAAGTCAACTTGCCAGTATCCTGATGTCAAAACTATAGCAGAGAAGAATTTTGAGCCTCCCAATTGTCTAAGGGCATCATCAATCTTGGGCAAAGGGTACAAGTCTTTTTTTGTGAGAGAGTTTAGGTGGCAATAATTCATCACAATACAGTGGCCTCCATACTTCTTCTTAAGGATCAGCAAGGGGGAGGCCCAAGGTCTCTGAGAGGGAGCCAAGAGTCCAGCATCCAATAGTTGTTTAAGTTCCTTGGAAACCTGTGCATCCTCTACCCTACTGTAGCAGTAAGGCTTTGTACAGAAAGGTGACACATCACCTGTATCAATCTTGTGAATGACCCTTTTGGATAGACTTTAGTATGTAGTCCCAGAGTCAAAAATGTTGTTGAACTGGTTGAGCAGCTCTAGTACATTTTTTTGGACGGTTAATAGTTGCAGAAAATAAGCAGCTGTGAACAGGGAGAGAACTTGGGTGTTTTCTTCTGGAAGATTAAAGTTGCTGAAGGTTCCAAAGGGTAGAAGGACACCACTTGCTCTGCTCATAATATGCGTCCATGCCCCACAACTTGGCCTTTAGAAACCTGTATGCGTAAAGCAGTCAGGTTGGCTAGCAGCAGCTGTAAAGGCTCCTTATGAGCTTGATCCAGAATCCCAGGTCACAACCAAGGCTCTTTGCTGCTTGGAGATTAAGGAAAGTACAGATATAAAAATGATTTCTCAGTTAGATCATAAGATAGCTGGGAGTTGATGATCACTTGGGAGCCAGGAGGGATGTTGAAGGCTGCAGGAGCAAGCAGAGGAACACCTTCTTCTGCAGGACAGGAAAGAGAAGGGGAACACATATTGAAAGAGTGAGTTCTGTACTTGAGCAATATGATACCTGCAGGGTACTTGAGCACAAAAGTCTTAAGGTGTTTTCCAGGGAGACACAGAGGTTCTTCAAAGATTAAAGGGACCTCATATCCTAAGAGCAATATATACCCATCTTGAAGGTTTACAATTCCATTATTCTACCAGAGGAATTGTGTACCAACCAGGAGGTCATAGCTTTCATTTTCTAGGACAACAGCAGGGGGCACAATAAGAAGCTTCCCAAACCTCATTGGCAGAGCAGAGTAGGCACCAATGACTTGGATTTGAACCATGCCTGTAGTACCATATGATTGGGTGTAGTTGAGGTCAGGGGCCAGCTTAAGCTTCTTCATTAACTTGGATGATACAACGTTGACGGGAAACCCATGTCCAGAATTGCCTTGATTTTAACCTTTTGGATTGACACTTCTACAGGGGTAGTATCTTTCCCAAAGGGATTAAGATGGCCAGAAAGTCTTAATCTGCTTCTAGCTCTTTCTTTTATTTTGCTAACATGCATCTTAAGGTAGTAATTCCTTATAAACAGTCTGCAACAGGAGGGATAAGGTCACATTTTATAAGAGAGCTTCTGCTAGCTCAGCAGCTTCTTCTGAGGAGTCTACTAGAGCAGGGAGTTGATGAGCTTGATTCAGGTAAGGGAGAGCCATCATGTTCTTGGCTTCATTTGAAAGTGAGCAAGATATAGTTGTGGTTTTTCCTGAGCAAAGTTTGTAGGGGACTGACACAGTTTCTGGGACATCCAAAACGGAGTAGCCTTAACTATCTGATTCATCACAATCAGAATCTTCAGTATAAGAATCACTAGAAATATTTGAAACATTTGAAGGATAGTTGGGCCAGACAAAGGGGGAGATTCATCATCAGAGGGAGGATCAGGATGAGACAGGAAAGATTGGTCAGCAGAGAGTGTCTCTGCGTCTAAGCTGACCTCTTTTTTCCCGCCTACTCCTTTGGGTTGCAACTTTATACCCAAGGATTGGTGCAGGTATGCAAGTGGTACCCTATTTGACTACAGTTATGACATAATTGTCTCTTAGAATGTTCACTTGAACCAAGAGTCATAATACGTGGGGTACAAGAGGTGGTTCCAGTGTTACTAGCTTTATTCTTGCAAACCACAGTGCCTCCATGGGTCAAATGAATGTCTTGCAGGAGGGTCTTGATACTCTTCATGGAAGTAAGAGAAGCTTTATGTGCCTTAAAGTGTAGGCATAGGAGCTGGTTCACCTTCAACTTATTAGAGCATGTTGTCTATGCTTCTCAGGGAGTCAACTGACAACTAGTAATTAGCTGTTGCCCTTCAATATAAAAGCAGCCAGCAAACTCAGCCAGAGTTTATTTGGGCTTAAAGATGATTTGAATAAATTCATCTTTTTTGATCTCCAAGCTGAGATCTCCTCAAAATTCTTCAATAAGAAATTGTTTCATATCCTCCCAAGTGACAATAAATGGGAGTTTGGGGACCACAACTTCTTGGTATGTGGGGTGCAGGCAGGTAAGAATATGCTTCTTTTTAAGCTTTTCAGTAGCCCTAAACATTGCAGTTTTGTAGATTGTCAGAAAGGCAGCAATGGTAGAGGTTTTAGGGTCAAATATTTTTTTAATGAGGGCTTATAATTGGGTTCAATAGACAACAAGGTGGGTTGGCTGTTTTTACCTGGATTGAGAACATTAATGTGGGGATTGCCCTTAAACTCAGATTATGCAGCTGATTGTTTGGCCCAGAGAAGTTGAAGGCTCTCCTCCAAGGTGTCTAGCTTAAAGCTGTTTTGTCCACTGATATCCCTGGCAGTAGTGGCAACAGTTCTAAATTAATCAATTTTTATCTGTTGTAATACCAAGGTGCCCGCAATCCCATTGACACAAGTAGCTAAGGAGTTAGCCTGGGTTGTCAAAGGGATAACCTGCTCATTCATTGTTTCTGTTAAGCAAGTAATATTCTGCACCTCACGTTCCAGAGCATCTTGACTATCCACAACATCATTTGTCACTGCTGCCAAACAATCCAAAGAAAGGGCACAGTTGACACAGTGTTGACCTTTCAAATCAGGGCAACATCTGTGGTCAGTATAGACAGGGGCATCAGTGAACTCTGCCTCTCCTTTGCCATTGGATTCATATGACAAATCATCAGGGTTGGAAAGGCGTTGCTGCACATACTCAATCTCACCTTGCTAAGTAGCTACTTGGTCTATCAATGAAGCAACACAAGGGTTGGTCATAGGTTCTACTGGTGAAGGATTTAGAACAGTGACTTGGAGTTGCATAGTGGCTTGAAGTTCAGCTATGGCTTCCCATACATTACCTCAAAGGCAGATGGGATCTCAACAGAAGGATCAGGGGAGTCACTTCAATTGAGCTACTCTATCATTCTTGTAGTGTCATAAATGTGCTGTTTTACCAAAGTTAAAAGGGAAAAGATGTTTGGAAACTAGATAATATTCTTTATTGAGAGATAAATATTATATAGTCATTGTGAATTGTGAATAACAGAAACATGATAGTGTTGATCACATGGTGGGATAGCTAAGGGGGTGGCTTGATACTGGCAATGAGTCAAACAATAAAACAAGGGTTCCACCATAAAGGGTCAGCTTATGTTTGTGTTGTTTGATTTGGAAATTGAGTCAACTTCCTAACTTGGCTTCAAGTGACTGGATAACCAGATTGTGGGTCACAACCCCAATTACTTGGAACTTTGCTGGCAGGTTGATCCTTCTGTTTCAACACCCCTTAGCTGAAGGTTGGCCTCCTCTGGGAGAAGATTGTCAAGGAGGTTGTCAGGAGCCCGGGCGCCATACTGGACTAACTGTTGTTCTGTGGCAGATAGAGCAGTCTTGCATTATCTCTGTCTTTCTTTGCAGGGTCTCAGGCAATCATTATGGAGAACTTTGTCTTGTTTGCGTTTTCTGAGTCCCTGCACAAGGTAAGTGTTGTTTTTGTTTACCTTTAGAATAATGGATGAGCCCACTTTTTCTGGCTGTAATTTACTCTTAATGGTATTCATTACCCAGACTTTGTCACCAATCTCATGTCTGTCTTGGATGGGGAAGAAGGTATTCTGTAGGATTTTTCTCTTCTCTTTATGGTTGGTTACTATTAGCCTGTATGACCTGGGGATCTGAGCAGGGTGGAATATTTCTGGGAATTTCCAACTTAGGTCCTTATAGTTCTTGGATGATATTGGGCTGTGTGCTTTATACCAGTTCAAAGGGGCTTTTCCCAGTGGATCTGTTCACATAGGTCTGGCATACAAGCAATGCAGTTGGTAGCTGCTTGTATCATTCCTCAGGTCTCCTAGAATTGAGCTTGGTCAAGGCCTGCATAAGGCTGCCATTAAGCTGCTCTACACGTCCATTGGCCTGCATGTGGTATGGTATTATTATGGTGTGTTTGACCCCATTTTTTGCAAGGTATACATTGGTGGTTTTGGAGGTCAATTATTTTCCTCCATTGGTTATCAGGAGTTCTGGCTGATCACCTTGCTGATTATCTCTTTGCCAATAAATTTCTGTATGTTATTACCAGTGTGTGCCCTTACTGCTTGGGCTACTGGACATCTTGTAGCAAAGTCAATGGCGGTGATGATGTATTTCTTATCATTGTGTTTCCCTGGCATGGGGCCAACAATGTCAAGAGCCCATACTTTGAAGGGTAGTTGTGTGCAGATGGGAAGTACTGACTTTGGTTGGTTTTGCTCTTGGCAAACTTTTTGCATACCTCACATTGGTCTAGGACTTCTTGAACGTCTCAATATAAGGTTGACCACCAGGCCTTGTGCTTAAGGAACTCATATAGGTTTTGGCTCTTGGTGTGTCCAAGGTCTCTGTGATGCGTAGGATGGTGTCTACTTGCTGGTGTGTGGGGATATAGGGAATGGTCATGCCGTCAGACATTTTTCTAAGCAGGGTCCTGTACATGTCAGCAAATAGGTGTTTGTTTTTGATGACTGTTTCCTTTATTATGTTGGTTGTATCAGGGATAAACCCCTTGTATTTTGTTCATAGTACTAAGAGGGGCCAGTCTGGGTTGAGCCCATTTACCCCTCTTGAGGCACAGACATATAGGCGGGAGAGGGCGTCTGTCATGGTAGGCTTGGCCCCAGGTTTGTACTGTATGAGCATGTTGAATCTCTCCAAGAGCTCCATCCAGCAGGCTTGGTGGTGAGACAGATTTGCTTGGGTCTTTAAATAGATGAGTGACTTGTGATTGATTAATGCTGTGAATTCTTCCTGGCATTCTAGGTAGCAGCGCCATTTGACTAGGCAGTGCACAATAGCCAGCAGTTCCTTGTTGTGGATAGGATATCAACACTTGCCATCTATCAATTTCTGCAATTATTAGGCTACAGGCAGGAAGTCACTATCACTATTTTTGATTTGTAGTATTCCCCCAATGGATGCATCTGAGGTGTTGGTTTCCATTTGGTATTCCCCATCACGTTTGGGGTATTTCAGGATGGGAGCTGTTGTGAGCTTTTCCTTGAGGAGTCTAAAACAGAGATCTTGTTGGGGGTCCGCACAAACTTGGATTTGACGCCTGTTATGGTGGATAAGGGAGCAGTCAAAATTCCACAGTCAGGTATGAAGCGGCGTACATAGGCCACCATTCCCAAGAAGGTGCAGAGTTCCAACTTATCCTTGGGTGGCAGCATCTTGCAGATGGCCTGTATCTTTTGACTGTTGGGTTTGATGCCATCTTTTGAGACAATGTGTCCCAGGAAGGGTAGTTGTTTGCGGAAGAACTGGCATTTGGAGGGTTTGGCCAACAGTTTGTGTCATGCCAAGGTAGCAAAAACTGCCTTGAGGTCTTTGTGGTGCTATTCTACTGAAGGACTGTAGACAATGATGTTGTTCAGGTAGACTAGGGCATTCTTGTCTATGTGGGGCACAAATATTTTGTTCATGAAGGTTACAAAGGTGAACGGTGCGTTTGTCATGCCAAAGTTGAGCACCACACATTTGTATGAGCCATATTTAGTGAAAAAGGCTGTTTTGGGGATATCTTCCTCCTTGATGCAAATCTAGTGGTAGCCTGCAGTCAGATCAATCTTGAAGAAGACTAAAGCTCCTCCCAAGGCGTCAAAGAGGTTGTCAATCAATGGAAGTGGATAACAGTTCTTGATGGTAACTTTGTTTAGGGCTCAGTAGTCTGTGACCAGACGTAAGGTACCGTCCTTCTTGGTCATGAAGAATACAGCGGCCCCAAAGGGAGACTTTGAGGGGCGGATAATTCCTTTCTCTAACGCTTCCTTGAGGTAAGCACGTAAAGTGATGTCTTTTTTTGGGTCAACCTGTAGATAGGACGCACTTTGGGTACAGCCCCTTTGATTTGGATGGAGTGTTGGATGCGTTTCTCAGGAGGCAGCCCAGGTAGCGCTTCCTTGAAGATTTCTGGATAGCAGGCCACAATTTTGTGGTCCTGAGGTGTGGAGGTGTCCTGGTGATCTTTGAAGTGTATGATTTTGCACTGGTAGGAGTCCCAATCAATTGCCTTCAGATTATCCTTTTTGTCCAAGGTCTCTGTGATGCGCACAAAGACGTGGTTGTGTAGGAGTTGATTCACTGAGTCAGGGTAGATCTGGTGGCTAACACCTTCACGCTTAATGGTCAACACTGAGGTTGCCCAGTCTATATGAGAATTGTTCTTCCGTAACCAATCTAACCCCAGCACAATGTCAAACTTTGGGAAGTTGATAACAGGACCTTAGATGGTGGAGTGTAGGTTTCAAGCATGACAGAGAAGGGGGCGGCTTTCCTTGTCACAGCAATGTGGTGTTTGTCAGTCAGGACCACATTTTTAATCCACAAGGGATTAGTGGCCAGCTTGAACTTGTCCACAAAGCTACTGTTGACTAGGGTTTGATCTGCACCCAAATCCAGGAGTGCTGAGCCTGTGTAACTGCAAAAACGGAAAGGATAGGACATCAGTTTATTGGGATGTCTGGCAATGGTGTAAAGTACCAGGTCCTCCAAGGGCAATTAGATCATTGGGCATTTGGTACACGTCCTTGGGTTGGTACTCATCATTGGTCAAGTCAGGAGTTGCATGGGGAGAGCTTGGCTTGCTTAGTGCTCTCCCTGGGCTTTTCCCTTGTCTTGATTGCCTTGTGTGGCAGTGACACGGAAATGGGTAATATTTTACTGGCCATTTTTCCCACTTCCATGTCCATTTGAACCTGTGGGTTTGTGATTGGTGTTATTCCTGTTGCCTCCAGGGGCGGTTGAGTGGAACGCCCACCTGGATGGAAATCCTTGGGTCTTTCTTGTTTTCCAGTTTGTGTGTTATGAAGGGCATTGGAGGTTTATTTTGCTTTCTCTGCTTTGCAATACAGGCTTTGCAGGTTAATCACCTGGTCCAGGTTCACATGCCTCATCACATGCAACTTAAGAGTGTTGTAGTACATTAGGTGTATGGCTGGGGTGTCAAAGGCCATGTCAGATGGTGCACAAAGACAGAGTTCCTTGTAGGTGCGGGTGAGTTCCTTCACAGTGCCCATCTGAGTCAGGTTCTTCACTTGCCATATGATTATGAGCGCTGTATCCTTAAGCACAAATTTTGCCAGGAAGTCTTGCTTGAAGGTATCCCAGTTCTTGTTGGTGTGTTCCTTGTGCCACTTGTTACACCAGATGCCAGCGTCATGGATCAGGCGGATGGAAATTTCTGTGATCCAAAACTGCTGTGGGCATTCCATCTGAGCCAGCTTGCTTTGGGCGGACTGGATCCATGCGGCAGGTGTTGTCATTGTTAGCGCCAGCAAAAGGTGCCAAGGCGGCGCTTTGCAGTCTTTGAGCTACATAGGCAGACATGGCGCTTTTGTCAGTTGGTTGCAGTATGGAGACAGGAGCCTGGAAGAACCCTTGTGCCAACATGGTGTTGCAGGCAGGTAGTGGAATCACCGTATTCTGGTACAGGAAAAAACCATCAGGTATCTTGGCACCAGGAGCTTACAGGGTCCAGTCAGGCAGAAGGCCAGACATAATTCTGTTTAGGATTTTTTGATTGTGGCGTGTGCGGGCAACAGGCAGAATTTTTCAAGATAAGGTAGGATGGAGAGCCTACCTGTGCTCCAATGTTGTAACTGTGCTGTTTTAGAAGAGTTACAAGGGGAAAAATATTTAGAAGCTAGATAATAATCTTTATTGAGAGATAGTGATTATATAGTCATAGTGAATCAAAGGATAGAAGGAACATGATTGTTGATCACACAGTTGGATGCAAGAAGGGGGTGGCTTGATCCTGGTAACAAGTCAAGCACCAAAACAAGATATCCACTTAGTGGATCATCATCTGTTCATGTTATTGAATTTGGTAATTTGAGTTGACTTCCTAGTCTGGCTTTGAGTGACTGGATAATTGAATTGCAGGTCACAAACCTGCTTGTTTGGAACCTTGCTGGCAGGTCAAGCCTGCAGGTTTTGACACTTCTGATGACAACAAAATAATCTGGGCCAAAGGTTACTCCAAAGCCACAGATTCTCTATGCTTTCCTAACGTTAGAAGACTTATGATATCATCTGGCAGATGATAAAATACCATGGTCTGCAATTTTCTGACAATCCACAATATCAATTATATACTTCTGGTGATTATTTAATATAAAACAAGAGAAAACTAAATTAGATAATTATGTCTTTAACAAATATAGGAGCATAGTATTATATAGTTTAATGTTAAGCTGCATAGCCTCTATGTAGATCATAACAGTCACAAGGCTTGTGTTAATCTTTTTTCTCATGCCAATCAAATGTCTGATCCTTGCAAAATGCCTGGATAAAAAATTATTTCATCTTTTTACTTGGAAATTGAGTCATTTCTTAGGGAAATAATTCCCCAAGAGGGAGCAATCAAAGATGCTGCAACATCTCTTCTGGGGTCTTGAAAAGAAGAGCTTTTGGGAATTTCTTGAGATTATATGGGATTTAAACATGTTATTAATCCATTTTAGCATTGAAAAAATTTAGTCAATAATTGTGTTGGAGTTTAATGCCTTACAGCAGCAGATCTGGTCATGATGCATAAATTTCAATCCAGTACAGGCACCAAATTCTTTGAAAAGGTAGGTAATTTTTGGTTTGAATTCTGTGACAATTTTAGGTCCTCTTAATACTGGTTCCAAATTTTGTAGGGCATAATTTACTACCCAATTCTTATCTTATAATTTTAATATTTCTTCCTGAAGTGGTATTACTTCTCTTTTCACTCTTTTTTCCTTATCTTCTTGGTTTTGTCTCAATTTTTGTACAGCAGGGACATTATTGCCAGGTACCCTTTTAGGAAGGGGTAGACACAGTACCAGAGTAATAATAACAATGGTTAGCTTGTGTTTATAGACAAGATTTTATGGGCTTTTGCCCGTATTAAAGGATATGTGGGTGCAACATATCATTAATGCTGTTGGTAGCATATCAGCCCAGAATCAAACAACATTGTCAGATAGTTTACTAAATGCTTCTACTAGAGAGCCATTTTTTCTTCCAAATATAACATTTTTTTGTTAGGGATAAGGGCTGGCAACAGTGTACTCAATACTATTCTTGGAAAGATAGACCTTGGTGTCAATGATAGTGAGTTTGGGTCCTCTGTCTATGATTAGAAGCCCAGTTTTTCCAAAAATTGTAATTTTTCCCTTGTCTATAAACCACCGCAAAATATTTAATTTGTGTTACTTAGTAGTTTGGGCTACAGGCTATCTTTTTGTATAACTAAGTGTTGTGATGCCAAAATTTCTGTGTATTTTGTCTCCTGGAATAGGAACCACAATGTCCATTTACCACACACTGTGAATAGTTGGGTCATAGAAATAGGAACTAAAGACTGGAGGTGCATTAGAGCAAGATAATTCTCATATACTTTAAATTGATTGAGCACTACTTTAATATTGTCCAGAATATTTAGACAACAGTAGCAGATTTTTAATCATACATGTAAATTTCTGCTAAAAATATTATCAAAACAGCAGGCTTGACCAGCCAGCAAGGTTCTGAGTAAACAGGTTTGTGACCTGCAACTTGATTATCCATTCACTTAAAGCCAAGCTAGGAAGTAAACTCAAATTTCCAAATCCAACAACATGAACAGATGATGATCCTTTACGGTGGATACCTTGTTTTGGCGCTTGACTTATTACCAGGATCAAGTCACCCCCTCCTTGCATCCAGCCGTGTAATCACCAGTCATGTTCCTGTTATCATTGACTCACATGAACAATATAATCATTAACTCATAATAAAGATTATTATCTATCTTCTAAATATTTTTCCCCATGTAACTCTGCTAAAACAGCACAGTTACTACATTGGAGCACAGGAAGGCTCTCCATCCTACCTTATCTTGAAAAATTCCGCATGTTGCCCGCATACGCCATGGCCAACAAATCCTTGACAGAATCATGTCTGGCCTCCTGCCTGACTGGACTCTGTACACCCCTGGTACTGCCATACCTGATGGCTTTGTCCTGTACCAGAATACGGTGATTCCACTACCTGCCTTCAACACCATGTTGGCACAAGGGTTCTTCCAGGCTCCTGTCTCCATACTGCAACCAACCAACAAAAGCACCATATCTGCCTATGTAGCTCAAATACTGCAAAGCGCTGCCTTGAAACCTTTTGCTGGCGCCACTAATGACAACGCCGCCGCATGTATCCAGTCTGCCAAAAGTAAGCTGGCTCAGATGGAATGCCCACAGCGGTTTTGGATCACAGAAATTTCCATTTTCCTGACCCATGACGCTGGCACCTGGTGCAACAAGTGGCATGAAGAGCACACTAAAAAGAACTGGGATACCTTTAAGCAAGACTTCCTGGCAAGATTTGTACTTAAAGATACCACGCTCATAATCATATGGCAAGTGAAGAACCTGACCCAGACAGCCACTGTGAAGGAACTCACCCGCACCTACAAGGAACTCTGTCTTTGTGCACCATCTGGCATGGCCTTTGACACCCCAGCAATACACCTAATGTACTACAACACTCTTAAGTTGCATGTGATGAGGCATGTGAACCTGGACCAGGTGACTAACCTGCAAAGCCTGTATTGCAAAGTGGAGAAAGCAGAACAAACCTCCAACGCCCTTCATAACGCACAAACAGGAAAATAAGAAAGACCCAAGGATTCTCATCCAGGCAGGCGCACCTCTTGATTGCCTCCTGGAGGCAATGGGAACAATGTCAACCACAAAACCGCGGGTTCCAATGAACAGGGAAATGGAAACAATGGCCAGTCAAACCAGACCCATTTCCGTATCACCGCCACGCAAGGTAACCAAGATAAGGAAAAAAAGCCCGGGGAGAGCACTAAGCAAGCCAAGCTCTCCCCACGCAGCTCCTGACTTGCCCAATGATGAATACCAACCCAAAGACGTGGACCAATGTCCAATGATCCAGGTGCCCTCAGAGGACCTGGTACTGCACACCATTGCCAGACATCCCAATAAATTGATGTCCTATTCTTTCTGCTTTTGAAGTTACACAGGCTCAGCACTCCTAGATTTGGGCGCAGACCAAACCCTGGTCAACAGTAGCTTTGTGGATAAGTTCAAGCTGGCACTAATCATTTGCAGATTAAAAATGTGGTCCTGGCTGAAAAACACCACATTGCTGTGACAAAGGAAACTGCCCCCTTCTTTGTCATGCTTGAGAACCTCCACTCCACCATTCAAGGTCCCAACATTGATTTTCCCAAGTTTGACATTGTACTGGGGCTAGACTGGTTACAAAAGAACAATCCTCACGTAGACTGGGCAACCTCAGTGTTGACCATCAAACATGAAGGTGTCAATCATCAGATCTACCCTGACTCTGTGGACCAACTCCTATGTGACCACGTCTTTGTACGCATCACAGAGACCTTAAACAAGAAGGAAAACCTGAAGGCAATTGACTGGGACTCCTGCCAGTACAAGATCATACATTTCAAAGATCACCAGGATACCTCCACGCCTCAGGCTTGCAAAATTGTGGCCCACCATCCAGAAATCTTCAAGGAAGCGCTGCCTGGGCTGCCCCCTTAAAAGCATATTCAGCATTCCATCCAACTCAAGGGGGCTGTATCCAAGGCGCGCTCTATCTACAGGCTGACCCCAAATGAAGACAACACCTTACACGCCTACTTCAAGGAAGCATTGTAAAAAGGACTTACCCGCCCCTCACAGTCTCCCTTTGGGGCCGCCGTATTCTTTGTGGCTAAGAAGGACGGTACCTTGTGTCTGGTCACAGACTACCGCACCCTAAAAAAATTATCATTAAGAATTGTTACCCACTGCCACTGATTTACAACCTCTTTGATGCCTTGGGAGGAGCCACAGTTTTCTACAAGATTGATCTGACTGCAGGCTACCACTAGATTTGCATCAAGGAGGAAGACATCCCCAAAACAGCCTTCCACACTAAACACAGCTCCTACAAAGTGTGGTGCTCAACTTTGGCATGACCAATGCCCTGTCCACCTTTGTAACCTTCATGAACAAAGTATTTGCGCCCCACATAGACAAGCACACCCTAGTATATCTAGACAACATTATTTTCTACAGCCCCTCAGTGAAACAACACCACACAGACCTAGAGGCAGTCTTTGCTACCTTGGCACAACACAAACTGTTGGCCAAACCCTCCAAATGCCAGTTCTTCCATGAGCAACTACTCTTCTTTGGACACAGTCTCAAAGGACGGCATCAAATCCAACATTCAAAAGATACAGGCTATTTGCAAGATGCCACCACCCAAGGATAAGTTGGAACTCCGCACCTTCTTGGGAATGGTGGTCTATGTACAACGCTTCATACCTGACTGTGGCGTTTTGACTGCCCCCTTGTCCGCCATAACAAAAGCCAAATCCAAGTTTGTGTGGACCCCCAACCCGATCTCTTTTTTAGACGCCTCAAGGAGAAGCTCACAACAGCTCCTATCCTACAATACCCCAAATGTGACAGGGAATACCAAATGAAAACTGACGCCTCAGATGCATCCATTAGGGGAGTCCTACAAATCAAAAACAATGATGGTGACTTCCTGCTTGTAGCTTATGAATTGCAAAAATTGACAGATAACAAGTGTCAATACCCTATCCACGACAAAGAATTGTTGGCTGTTGTACACTGCCTAGTCAAATGGTGCTGCTAATTGGAACGCCAGGAAGAATTCACAGCATTAACCAATTACAAGTCACTCATCTATTTCAAAACTCAAGCAAATCTGTTGCACTGCCAAGCCTGGTGGATGGAGATATTGGAGAGATTTAACATGCTCATCCAGTACAAACCTGGGGCAGAGCTTGTTGTGGCAGACACCCTGTCCCGCCTGTATGTCTGTGCTTCAAAAGGAGAGAATGAGCTTGACCCAGACTGGCCCCTCTTAGTGCTACAAACAAAGGACAAAGGTAACCCCCTGGGCACAACTGACATAACAAAAGAAACAGTCATTAAAAATGAACACCTCTTTGCTGACATGTACAGGACCCTGCTTAGAAAAATGTCTGACAATACAACCATCCCTACATTCCCACACATCAGCAATTCAACACCATCCTACGCTATCACAGAGACCTTGGACACACCAAGAGCCAAAACCTATATGATTTCCTTAAGCACAAGACCTGGTGGCCAACCTTATATTGCAACGTTCAAGAAGCTCTAGACCAATGTGAGGTATGCAAAATGTTTGCCAAAAGCAAACACGCCAAAGTCAGTACTTTTCATCTGCACACAACTGCCTTTCAAAGTATGGGCTCTTGAAATTGTTGGCCCCATGCCAGGAAAACAAAATGATAAGAAATACATCATCACTGCCATTGACTTTGCTACAAGATGACCAGTAGCACAAGCAGTAAAAGCATACACTGGCAATGATGTAAGACAATTCATTAGCAAGGAGATAATCAGCAAGTTTGGAAAGCCAGAACTTCTGATAACCAATGGAAGCAAAGAATTGACTTCTGAAGACACCAATGTATACCTTGCAAAAAATGGGGTCAAACACACCATAACAATACCATACAACACACAGGCTAATGGACGTGTAGAGCAGCTTAATGGCAGCCTTATATAGGCCTTGATTAAGCTCACTTCTAGGAGATCTGAGTAATGATACAAGCAGCTACCAACTATATTGCTTGTATGCCAGACCCATGTGAACAGATCCACCGGGAAAAGCCCCTTTGAACTGGTATACAGCACACAGCCCAATATCATTCAAGCACTATCAGGACCCAAGCTGGAGATTCCAAGCAAATCCCCCCTTGTTCAGAGCCCCAGGTCCAAGAGGCTAATGGGGATCAGACTGAGAGAGAAAATAAGTGTCTACAAAATACATTTGTCCCCATCTGTGGTAGACATGAATTTGGGGACAAAGTTTGGGTCATGAATGTTGACAAGAGCAAGCTACAACCCAAGAAAGTGGGACCAGCAATCATTCTAAAGGTAAACGGCAATAACACTTACCTTGTGCAAGGGCTTGGAAATTGTAAGCAAGACAAGACCTTACACCATAATTTCCTACAACCCTGCAAAGCAAGACAAAAACAACAAGAAACTGCCCTGCCTGCCACAGAACAGCAACTAGTTCAATATGGCGCCTGGGCATCTGATGACCTTCCTGACAACCTGCCCCCAGAGGAGGCCGACCTTCAGTTGGGGGAGGGGTGTCAAAACCGCGGGCTCAACCCGCCAGCAAGGTTCCAACCAAGAAGGTTTGTGACCCGCAATCCAATTATCTGGTTACTCAAATCCAGACTAGGAAGCCAACTCAAATTACCAAATCCAACAACATGAACTGATGATGATCCTTTACGGTGGATACCTTGTTTTGGCGCTTGACTCATTACCAGGATCAAGCCACCCCCTCCTTTCATCCAGCCGCGTGATCACCAATCATGTTCCTGTTATCCTTGACTCACATGAACTATATAATCATTAACTCACAATAAGATTATTATATATCTTCTAAATATTTTCCCCGTGTAACTCTGCTAAAACAGCACAGTTACAACAATATGTCCTAATTCACTGTGGTAACAAATGATAACGTCAATTTTTTTGTTGATGGGACATATAGTACAGTAGTTTTTAACCTGTTGAGATAAAAGGAATTAAATCAGTCTAAAAAATGAAAATCAAAGAAAATACTAAATTACAATAGATTTGGATTCACTTTAACTTTATTTTTAGACTAAGATGATTCTTTTTATTTTAACAGGTTATAAAAATACTGTACTTATAGATGATCCAGAAAATTAATTCTTGCATTTTCATTATTGCAGCCTGATTATTTTACACTTTCACAGGGAATTCTTTATGTTATCAAGGATCTGGATATACAAGTATTCTGGCTACTGCCAACTCACTTAACATCCAGTCATTGCCCAATTTGGTACCCTCCCAATATGCAATTTGACATACCAGAAATGGAAACCAAGCAATATCACCTGACTGTCCAAGTATCCAGTGACTTGAACCCATTCCACACATGACCAACCCCTAGGTTCAATCCAAATAAATCTCCACCACAGCTAAAGCTATTTAAGCTTAAATTATTATTCAATAAAATATACTTCTCTTCTCTCTCATTTCCATATTTGAATCTTCCCCAAAAGGCGCTCCTCATCACTGGTAGCAGCTACAGTTTTTTGACCACACCCATGAAAGATAAATAACTGACCAAAACCTGCCCACCTTTGCTCATGTACTCAACCAGGCCGCATCCCAGGATACCTGGAAGACATACTTCCGCGCTCACAACATTGACGAGGATATACCTAGTGGATGCACCATATTTGAAGGACTGGTTGTGCCCAAAGCATGTGCCAAGATAATTCAATACAGTTGCTCTCTCTAACCACAAATAAACACACACCTGCCTATCACAGGCAAAGTTGCCAACACCAAGTACATTGACATTGAAAAATTCTTTGATAAAAACAAAGAAAACTTCATCAACTGGCTAGACCACTCAGCCGCTAAGCTCTGCGCCAGCAACATTCCCCACAAAAATGGGTCCAGGAAGCCAGCAAGTGCCTGTACAAGGCTGCAGCTAACTGGTTTGCACCTGGGTTGGCTCACAAACTGACAACCAGCTTGACAACTGGGAAGAGTTCAAAGCAGACATCACACATAATTTCTGCTTCACCAAATCCCTCCAAGACATTGCAATACAATTCAGCAATCTTCCTCAGAAAACCACTATCACGGCTTACGCCAATGAATTTGAGGAAATACATAGCAAAATCCAAAATCCAGCGCAAGCTGACAATGTACACACAAGAGCATCATTCATCAATAGAATGAAAACCTCTATTGCTGCCCTCATCCATCCAGAGGCCAACACCTCCATGCCTGCGCTCATTGCAGAAGCCAAGCGCGTGGAAAAATGCTCAAACATGGAATATGCTACACACAACAGCAATTGCTCCTGGAACGCAATGGTAGAGAAGACTCCATTGGCAACAAACGCCAAAATAACAATCATAGCAACAGCAACTCCAATTGCAAAAATGGCAATCATAGCCAAAGCAAAAAACCACTTCTGTCCCAAGAAAGAGGACACTGTCAAAGTAAACAATGCTGAAACAGCAACCTGCTATGAATCTGACCCCACATTCTCTGACCTCAAAGGGCTCAAAACAGAGGAACAGGGAAAAGAGGAGGTGGAACAGGCTTAAGTGACCCTGTCTCCCCCCAACCTGACAAGAAACTGTACCAAGGCACAAACTTTGCTGCTCGCATCCCACGTGTCCTGCAATCCTCCATTTTTATGAACGTAAAAATTAAAGATTACTCACAACTTCTTGTCTACCCATGTACTTACAAGTCACATACACATAAAGTTTTATTTGACTCTGGTGCACAACACACTATGGTTAGCAAACCTTTTGTAACCAAGTACAAAATACCATTTTTCAAATCCAACTTCAAATACACCAGAATAGCAGATAAATCAAAGGTTCTACTCAAAGGCAAAATAAATCAATTCAGAATTGACCTCCAAGGCATACAAACGTCCATCAAAGGACTTGTCATGAACAACATAAGCTACAAAATTGTAGCAGACATGGAATGATTCACCCAAGTGAACCCCAGCGGATGTTGGAAAACAAAAATCATGACCATCAAATGCAACAGAGTCAATTTTAATATCCTCAAAGAGCCCAACAACTTCATTCTAAGAGACACAGTATTTGTCCAGGTCATAAACCAAGACAACACAGAACATCTAACCAAAGATAGTACCCTCCACATAATGAGGTACACCAAATTCAATAATATGCAAACAACCAAAATCCAACACCCAGAACTTGTGGCACTCCTAAATGAATACACTCATGTATTCAAGGAAGAGCTCACAGATTTACCACCCAAACAGGAGGTCAGACATGGCATCAACCTGTGTAAAGCCATACCTAAACCTGCAACTCTCTACAGACTCTCCCCTATGGAGACCCAAACCCTCAAACCCCATATTGAGGACAACCTAGCCAAAGGATTCATTCACCTGTCTTAATCCCTGTGGGGGGCAGCAGTCTTCTTTGTAAAGATAAAAGAAGGCACTCTGCATCTAGTAACTGACTACAGAGCACTAAATTCAAGCACATTAAAGAATAAATATCCCCTTCCTCTCATAAAGGATCTGTTTTCAAGACTCTCTGGAGCCAAATTTTTCTTTAAAATTAACCTCACCTCAGGTTATAACCAAGTTGAAATAAAAGAAAAGGACATACCAAAAACTGTGTTCCATACACAATTTGGATCCTTTGAATGTAGAGTAATAAACTTTGGGATGACACCTTTCTTTTACAGCTTAGCTCCACTTTTTGGAATCTAAGCTTTAATAAAGCAATCAAAGTGCATAAGATTCTACGTTTACTATAAGATTTTATTATAGGTAAGAAAGGTATGGCAACCAACAACTCCAGATTCTGGGCCAAGGTGGTCCAGGGCCAGAAACGCCCTATCAAGGGCCAACTGGTGAGCCCTACAAGAACCACCAAGAAGGGGCCATTTGCTCCATCAGAAGGATGGATGAAGTTTGTGACCTCTGAACGCTGGTTCCAAGACATTACCAGAGCCCTCCCCAAGTCCCCTGTGCCCCATGGGATCAGAGTCAACTTTGGAGGCAACCCCACTCAGTTTGAGGAGGCAGAAAAAGCAGTTGTCACAGAATATCCCAAAGCGGTATTGCTTCACCAAAGCCCAACAAAGGACTTCTTTGATCTTGGCTTCCTCTGTAAAGCGGATGCTGATCAGGCAGCTGAGGAAACCTTCACTCTTGAGATCACTGACCCCAAGGGTAAGAAAACCCAGAAAGTCCTACCAACTACCCACACCAAGTTCAATCAAGACACCATCCTCTTTTTGTCTTTTAAGGCCTTGCCATTAGACATGCCCAGAGAGGAGGTTGAAACCCAGCTCAAGGAAGGGCTGGTCAAGTATGGAGAAATAGTGCAGTTTGAACTGCTCAAGAATTCTTGCATGGGCCACCTTACACATCAGAAGCCATGGTCATGATCAAACCCTTTGCAGATGACAGCTTGTCATCCATTCCTCATTGCGCCACCATTCTCAAGAAGGATAGCACTCTTAGTAGTAAGCTCGAGGTATTCCCTGAGAAACTTCTGCCCATCTGTGCGCTGTGCTCAGCCCTTTGCCCTACAACTATAGCCAGAGTTCAGGCCGCAGAACAAGGTACCCCCAAGGAGCACCAGAATAGTGAACCAACTGGGTCCCAATCTAATGCTCTTGTAGCCTTGGCCTGGGGCACCATGGCTGAGTATTCAGTTGTAATACCAATCACATCCTGACAGAAAAAGAACCATGCAAAGGCTCAAAATTTGTCTCAGCCTCAACCAATCAAAGAGACATAATGTGCCCAAGAAGAGGCACCTCATCTAACAAAAACGCCTGCAAATGAGACCCAGGCAGTTCATGACATTGTGGTTGATGAATCAATGGAAATTACAGAGCTGGCAGTGCAGGAATCAATGACCAACCTGGCCTAAGTTTTATTGTATAGTCACCACAATGCAGTGGCCCAAGAGAATTTGTAGCAGGCCCAAACCCAGGATACACCCAATCAGGAGCAGGTAGCTTCTGCACAGGATCATGGAAGACCAAGATGCAAGGTCCAAACCAAACTTGCTGCAGTAACTAAGCTATCCCCTTACACTGCAGGGGATCCCAAATAGTCCAGGGCACCCAAAAAACCAAAGATGCAGCAGCTAATGACAGCAGTGGCTCTAACTCTGATGGGGTCACTAATCTATAGTGGCTAATGGACCTCATCAATGGGACAAACTCTTCCGTAGGATTTCTGGCCCTAGTCCCAGGCATGAATAGGATTTTCCTGCAACCTCAAAGCATTACCAATTGGCCCAGATGTGTTAATAACTTCTTTGAGCAAGACCAATTTATGGCCTTGACTCTCCCAGATAATAATGGACCATAAGAAGCTGCATCTGGATTGATAGAGTTCACCATAGCAGCAGGCAAGCATGGAAGTAATTGGGTACCAAAAAAACCCAGGCCAAAGGACCACATTTTTTTGGTTTAACACGGCCCGCAAAATTGTACCTTATTTTCTCCTATTGAACAACACATTCTGCCTTCAGACCCTTTATACATTTCCCATAAAGTGCCACACAATCCAGGCAGGTCAGCAATTTAAAAGCATGGCCCAGCAGTTAACACAAAAATATGAAAGTCACATTCTCAGCAGATTGGTACTCAGTGTGATCTACCAGTTTCACTGAGAGCACAGCCTAGCAATTCCTCCCTAACTCAGCCACAGACATATTAGATCATCCTGTAACAGGCACAGACCCTCCAAAAAATCTGGGTGGAAGGCCCAAGGGCTAACAGCCTGGATTAACTTGGATTAATTATTGGCCCTTTGATCTACCACTCCACAACAACCAGACCCTAGGGATTACATCCCACCATTTTGGTGACACTAACACTAGGCATCAGCCCTGAAATCATAGCCACACACAGATTTAGCCACACAAAATGTGTGTCAGGCTGTTCAACAAAAAGTGTGGGCAGCCATCCCAAGGGAATTTCTGCCCGGGTTATTCCAGATCAGCACATTTCTATTGGACTTTCCTTCCAGTTTCAACTCACTGTTTTGGAATCAAGCAACAAAAAAATGTGGGCCAAAGGCCCAAATTTTGTCAGGCCTAGTTTTTCTGGGATCAATAACAATTCAATCTGGGCCTGCCAGCATCCACTAGCCCAAAATTCCTGAACGTTATAGTACCCCAAAATGGGATATATAGCTCAAAGTATGCTTCCCCTTCACAATCTTCCCTCTCACCCAAGGTTTTCTCCCTGCTTTTCAGGTTTCCTTGTCCCCTTCTTCCTTTTTTATTTTATATTGTATATGAGACTTTGATCATTACTTTTTGGCCCTATGGGCCTGTTGTACCAGTCAGAAATATCTGGACAACTAAAATAAATGAACTTTGGGATGACCAATGCTCCCATAACGTTTGTCACCATGATGAACCAAGCACTAAATGGTCTCTCAAATACATTATGCTACCTTGACAAGATCATCATATTCTCAAAAACAAAAAAGGAACACTTCACGCATGTCTGCAAGACACTCAATCAACTTGCAAAGCACAAACTTTACGCCAAGCCCAGTAAGTGCCAATTTATGTAAAAGTAACTCCTATTCTTGGGCCATATTGTCTCTGATGGTGGTATCAAAGCAGATCCAGACAAAATAAAAGCCATAAATAACATACAACGCCCCCCTCCATTAAACAAGTTAGATGCTTTTTTTGGAATGGTAGCTTACCTAAGAAAATACATCAAAGACTGCATAAAGCTCACCACACCAATCAATGACTTAACCAAGGGTAATGTCAAAAAGAAATTCATCTGGACACCAGAATGTAACAAGAATTTCTAACTATTAAAACAAGCTTAGATCAAAGCACCAATCTTGCAATATCCTAATAACAACGGGTGCTACAAGTTTGAGTCAGATGCCAGTGACACTGTCATTGGCGCAGTTCTACGCATCTGCCAGCCAGGGCAGCAAGACTTCCTGCCAGTATGTTACAAAAGTAGAAAAATAACCAACACTGAGCAGAGGTACCCAATACATGATAAGGAATTGCTAGCAATATATCACGCATGCAAGAAATGGAGATGTTATCTAGAAGGACATTTAAACGTCCAAGTACTAACTGAACATAAATCCTTAATCTAGTTTAAAACTCAGACACACTTGCAAGGTGACAAGCTAAATGGATATCCCTGCTGGAGCAGCTCAATTTAGATGTCCAATACAAAAAGGGGGCAGAGCTGGTCACAGCTGATGCTCTCTCTAGACTATGTTATCCTAGAGAGGATCATCCTGACCACCTGGACCCTGACTGGCCAACCCTATTTAATACTGAGTATAAAACCAAAGGCAAAGATCCCTCAACACACCAGCTAACCCATGATAAGTTAGTTAGGAACAAAAAATATTTCCATGTATCAAATGGCACTGTATACAAAATCATTAATGACAAACATGTTCCCTACATCCCACTTGCACAAAGAGTTGACACCATATTAAGACATCACCACCTACTAGGACACACAAATGCTAACAACCTATACCTCAAATTAAAAGATATAGTATGGTGGCCCAACCTCAAACAGAATATAGTTGATCTTCTGAAAAAGTACACAGTGTGCAAGAAATACACCAGTACAAAGGCTCCTCAGCCAACAGTCAACCCAGTGCCAGACCCTGAACCATTCAAGGTTTGGGGACTGGTTGTAGTGGGCCTCTTCCCAGAAACAAAAACAAACCAAAACTTCTTAATTGTAGCTATTGGCTTCACCACACGCTGGCCCATCTTCTGGGCAACAAAGGACCATAAAGCATAAACCATCAACTGTTTCATTAACAAAGCAATCAGAGCCAACTACAGCACTTCAGACTACATCATAACTGATGGAGTAACAGAGTTATCAGGTCACAAGGTAAACAACAATTTAAAATCCAAAAACATCAAACATTCTACAACCTCACCCTACAGACCACAGGCCAACGGCAGAGTTGAACACCTAAACGGCAGCCTTATCAGAACCCTTGAGAAAATAATGGATGGCAAAGCCAAAGACACATGACATCTATACGTGAAACATGCATTACTAGTATCCCAGGTCCGCACCAATCAAGGGACAGGTTACTCACTGTTTGAACTAACATACAGATACAAACCAGAGATAGTTACCCGCAACAATCAGCCATACATAAAGATCCCTCCGGGGAAACCCCCCACAGTAGAACAAGTACCAAATCTACAACACATATTCCTCAAAGCTAAAATAGCAGAAATAAAAAGGCTCAAAACACAAAAGATAACCTCTACAGAGGAACCACTCCCCATCAACTCCCCAGTCTGGGTCCTGGATGGAAACAGAAAGAAGCTAGACTCAGTACACAGGGGACCAGGAAGAATCATCAAGTACAGACCAGACAGGAACACCTATCCAGTGAGATTCCAAGGTGCCAAAGACCCTGTCATCAAGAAATACCAAGGAATCTGTCTCTGCCTTAGCAAAGGAGAACACTGGACCCAACTGGTACAATTAGCAAACAACTCCGGGAACATCAGGCAACAGCCATCAAGACAAAGTCCCCTTCCTGATGTACCAGAGTAACCCCTTAAGGGGTGTGTGTCAAGGATCTTGATGTAAAAGTATTCTGGATACCGCCAACTCACTTAACATCCAGTCATTGCCCAATTTGGTGCCCTCTCAATATACAGTTTGACATACCAGAAATGGTAACTAAGCAATATCACCTGACTGTCCAAGTATCCAGTGACTCTAACCCATCCCGCACATGACCAACCCCTAGGTTTGATCCTACTAAATCTCTGCCACAGCTAAAGCTGTATAAGCCTAAAGTATTATTCAATAAAATATACTTCTCTTTTCTCTCATTTCCATATTTGAAGCTTCCCCAAAAGGCGCTCCTCATTAATGTGAGCTTTGGCAAGCTTGGATTCCAGACAAGCAATCTTGTTGTTCAACTTCATGCCATCTGGTGTTCATTTCCAGACCTTTTACTTCCCATAGTCTTAGTTTCAGACAATCTCTCTCATTTTATGGTATTCCTCTTCCAGTTAAAAGCCAAAAACACAAAGCATAAAATTATTGGGGGAAAGCAAAAATTGTCACAAAAGAGTAAGCAACAATATTTATTATAATCATGTTTTCATTATATATTAATTGGGGTATAATTGGCTGAAAATCCCTCAGGTTCCAGAATCATAGTCGGATTCCTATCATGTGATCTATGACAGAATAAAATCATTCAGCCAAGATCTTGTTGAAAAGATATTCACACTCTTAACTTATAAGATGTGGCCTGGTACACTCCAGAATTACCTGATTCCTTCCGTTTCATGTACTTTTATGGCTTGAAGTATTCCAGACTTCTGGTACCAACCCCCTGTTGAATATATGTATTGATGATCTAAGCTTTCATTTTTACAACTGGGAACCAAATGATTGATCCTGAATACCTATACACCATAGTCTACAATAAGCCATTTTTGCGCTAATTGAATTCTTTGCATTTAGAACCCATCTAAATGCTTTGAAACTTGAACCAAGTACCACCACAGCGCCTTTAAACTAAAAATTGGGGGTTTACTTTTGGTTGAACTTAACCAAACTTCTTGACATAATCAAAACCATTAAACCCTATGATTAAATCCTCATTATTCATATCCCCAGGCATTTAATTAATTAACCTTACTGGTTAATAAATCAATTTAAGACATCTAGTTTCTAAGATTGATTTGGCCAATCTTGCATTAATCTTTTTAGTCAGTACAGCCTACTAACCACCATACATTTTATTATTTATATTATATATACCAAGTTTATCCAGGATTATTTACCCAAAGAATCTCAGAAATGTATCCATACAAAATCTATAATAAATACTAGGTGGTTGCCCCGTCCAAGGACAGAATTAAAGTTGAATTTAATAAAGCAAATAAATATATTTTGTTGTATTTTTAGGCTTGGATTACTTACCACATATTTGATTAAAATTTTATTAAATTAATTTATTAAAAGTTAATTTCAATTATATTTATTTAAATTTAAAATTAAAATTATATATTCCAAGTATAAATAAAGACTAAACCTAAATAAGTATAGTATCACTATTAAGTTTAGTAAAGCTAAAAAGTTTATTTTAGATTTAGTACTTGATTTTTAAATCCCTTCAAATATAGAGCTGATCTGCAGCTTTAAAATAAGCTATTATACATCAAAATTGGCTTAGTATTCACTGAGATACATTGATTTTAGTTTTTGTGGTGTGTATTAAAAGTTAATTTAGATAATATCAAATCGAGTCCGAGCCTTTGATTATGACGTGAACCCCATTCTAGCATTTGACTATATATCTCAGCATCTAGAGCAGCCAGAGCTATCATTTTTGGTACCATTTTGATCGGAATCATCTGAAAATTGATCTACGTCCTCTAACTTTCATGAAAATTATTATATTGAATCATAATTTTATTATAGCTAGTTTACTCCACTGATGTTCTTTTGGTATGAAGATGTGGCAAGCAAAGTTTACTCTGAAACAATATGCAGCCACTTGGATCAGGTGATGCATCCAAGTGGAATACTCTATTATTTCGCTTTGGAATAGATAGATTCGAAATTTGCAAGCCAACCATCCTGTACTTAAACTAAAAATTTATTTATCTTTTTCAATTTAATATATTTAAAACTGATCAAGTTCTCTTTTTATCATCAATTCAATCCTCAGCACAGAGCATAACCATCCAATCATGTAAAACAATCTTAAACAATTGCTGCTTCCTTTCTAATTTTAATCCACTCATTCTAGAGTTGGGTAATCTACACGGATAAGCCACTTTGATATGGTTGAATGGGGTTAGCCATTAATTTAAAATGCAAGCAATCAAATCCAAATTTATTAAAGTTTGGGTGGCTTATATTTCAGTTCAACATGATTTAGACCACACTCCACTAAATTAAATTGGTGTACTTTCAAAGATGTATGTAAGGGATTGAATGTAAGGATGAGCCAAATTGAACTTTTAGCTTAGCAATCAACTTTTAAAATAAAATTTAACTAAAATCAATTCAGTCAAATCCCTTACGGCTTGAGCCCACTCGAGGTGACATTGCAGACAGACAGAAAGACAGACTCACCTATATATATATTAATAGGGGTTCAAATCTGAATTAAATTTAAAAATAAAAATATGTAATACCTGGGTCTTCTGGAAAAAGGAGGGCCGCCTTTAAATGTTCTTTTTTAAAAAATTTGGATTCCCCTAAGTAAGGGGAATCCAAAAAACAAAAAATGGTTGCAACGCTACACTTGCAGCAAATACCATTTTTGTTGTGTTTTTCATCCACCACAGCACTAGACCAGATGCAGACCAATTCCGGAAAGACTTGTGTGCTGTGCTAAAAACCCTCCAAGAAAACTGATCATTGTCAAACCATCCAAGTTTGAGTTCGCTTCTAATGAACCACCCTTCCTAGGCCATACCTGAGTAAATATAGTGTGAAGCCTGATCCTGAGAAGTTGCAAGCCATAATTAACTTGCCTCCCCTAAGAACAAGAGTGAGGTATGGACCTTCCTATATATGATCACAAATATCAGAAGATTCAAAGAGATCGGGGAGTACTGACAACACCACTATTGGAAATGACAGTAAGAATCACAAAGCCCTTTGAACGCTCCCCCGGGATCAAGCTTCAAGCTAGGATTGCAATCGAAATGGACACTTCAGCCTTTTGCATATTTTAAAATACCTAGGTGAGTATCAAACCATCCCATAGAAGATGTGATGCTATAAACTTCTTAAACTCCACCAACATACCAGGATCTCATAATTTCTTATAAGGGGTGGGGTGGATTACAATAAATATCCCTTAATGACTGTATCCTAAACTTTACTGCTCCTTATCTGGATCATTATCATGTGTGCTACCTCCTTGTGGCTTAATCATCTCTTCACATGTCAAATGAATCCTCTATTTGCTTAATAAGGATAATCTCATTCTAAACCCTTTCGTGTCATCTTTTTGCACTGTTGTATACCCTAATCCAAAACACTAAACTATAACTAGTCCTTTGAAGCATATAAGTCCCATCTAGATCCTGTTGGGTATTTAGATCAACCTTTTCTTGGGTGAGCATTGTTTGGTATTGCAGGGAAAAGGTTTAATTTACTGGATTTTGTTTTTTTACTTGTAAGCAACATAAGGATATGTTTAGAGCAAAGTAGAGAGTGATAGGGCTTAAACTTGGAGTGGGGTTGTTGTCTTCGATAAGGCTGGAAGGGCCATGTCAATCATCCTGGGCTGCTTAAGCTGATTTCATGTCGTGAGTGATGTACTCGTCGATGTAGGTCTGATAGAAGATGGTATTAGGCTTAGGACGCAAATGGTCTTCGTTGTCCATTAAGTTGTATACAAAATCGCTGGGTTTGATGCTTCCTATGCGGTAGTTTGATTTGGAGGTTGGGGCAATTTCTATCTCATATTTGGTGAACTTAGGGATGGTGTACGCCAGACGTGCATTCTGGGGGGTAAGAGAATTGAGAAGGGCAGAGAAAGCAGTGTCGTTGAAGGGGGAGTAGAGTCCGGTGGCTTCGTAAGCTTGGCTTGGTTGCAGGAAGAGGGATCGGATGGAGAAGTCGGCTGTTATCTGTGATTTAGAGCTCGTGGTGGTACCAATGAGATCTTTAGGGTGGACGTGTTCTTCATCCAAGCTTGTTCTATTAAGAAATCTGATGTATTGGAGGAAAGTGTTAGCAACATAGTACTGATGGATATTAGTTTCTTTGCTTTGGTCAAAGTACATGTTCAAGAGGACATGACGGGGACTGACTCGTTGGATATAGGTGACTAGATTGTAGCCTAAGGAAGTCAGACTATTGCGAAGTTTGCCACTGAGGAGGTACTTGAGTTGATAGGCTTCAGGGATAAATTCAGTCTGGAATTGAAGATGGCATGCTGCTCGGTTGTTCTCAAGAATGAAGATCTTGCCGGTATGAGTACTGTTGAAGGGAGAGGCCAAGGGTTGGTGAGACTTCTTGCTTGGTACTCTGCGGAAAGACCGAGATACCAAATTAACTAGGTCCTGTTGCTTCATGCTTGAGACAACCACCAGGCGCATGTTTGACGCATAATAGCTCTTGCGGCATGAGCCTTTTGGGTTGTAAGAGTAGGGGTGAGTGGTCAAGGATTCCCGTGCGAGTACTTGCTCTAAAAGCCTTCTGATGTCTGATGTGGAAGCTTTTTTGCTGCGTTGCACCTTTTTTGAGGGTGACGGCAAGGCTTTTGCCAAAGCTTTTAAACTTTTCTTTATGGTGCTCTCGTCAAAATCCATTCTGAACATTGTGCTGGCCACCATCGCGTATGCTGCGACGTTTTCTGCTCTATCCGCGAATGCTCGGCTTACCAGGTCCGCACATGCCTTACCTGAGCCACTTTTGTGCGTGTGCTTGACGTGCAGGGCAACTGAGACATCCCTATAGTCTTGGTTTGAAACTAGAACGATCTCCATGCCATTATCCAGCGTGTATGCTCCGGCCGTATCGGCTCTATTGTCAGTCGGTACCTCGCCAAGGGGCGTGTACTGTGCCCAGGTGAAGCCAAGCCATGCGTAGAATAAAATGGATCTCATTACTTCAAGACTTATTGGTGAAACAACTATATATTGCAGCAGCCCTAAGCTGTACCCTTGCCCAACCATAGCCGGTCTCTGAAGCAGATATCCGCTTCTATCCGATAACGCCCGTTGTGATCCGATTGGAAGTGAAATCATCTCAATATCTAAATGAACAACTTAAGCTTAAGGCTTATGTTTTATCGCTGAGGTTTGAATTGGGATCTTGCTTTGCACCACATCCATAGGCGATCTGGACGCCAAATACACGGTTTCAAGCACATTCGCCTTCTCTATTTGGCTCGACTCGCATGCTTAGATCGTGGCCCGTCCATAATACTCGAGCATGGAATCACCAAAGCATATCAGCCCATGCATTGAATCGAGAACTGGAGATGCTGCGTTTCTGCTATCCACCAATCAAACCACCAGTAGTCATCCTTTCAAGCGCATAAAACGGATCCAAAACCCATAATAAATCAATAATATGGTTCTAACCAAGAATGTCCTGCACCAAAACTATGATAAAATGCATTCCTATCGCCTTTAGTCTTTTTTGATGCAGAGCAGCTATTATATATCCTTTAAAGTACATAATAAAATGAGTTGCTTGATGTATGTCACAGTTTACGATTGGTTAAACTACCCATAACTGCTGCATAGGGTTGCGCCTGGCGAAATCTGGTCTGACTCCAGCGTTTGCCTTGAATTGGGCATCCATTTCCCCGAAAAGGATCCGGGAGCAGGCTTGCTCCCCTCTGTGATTCAGGGCCACCTGCTTGGCGTCCAGGAGAAAGTTCACAGGTAACCCAGGGGTGTGCATTAATGACGAATGAATAAAAACAATCGATTAAAAAATTAAATTGAACTTTTAAGCAATACTCTTATTTGAAATTTAATGCTTTAATTGTTTAAAAGATAAAGTCCAACCAAACGCATTATACCCATCAATGCATAATATAGGATCCAAAAGAAATTTGCATCCAAGGACAGAGTAAAGCCTTGATCCTAGGGCTGCGGCGTCCCACCCCAGGGCAAAGCTCTTTTTTCCGACATTCTGGAAGATCGGATTTAAAATCAGCTTTAAATAGAAAATATATTACCTTCCATATTTTCAGAAACTTCGGACAGAATCCGGGTTTTGTCCGGGGGTGGGACGCCACAGCCCTATTTGATCCTGATAAAATTGAGCATTACTTTTGCCACTGATGGAGGATCTATTTTAGATCTTATTAAACACATTGATGGGTTATGCTATCAGGATTTTTGACCAAGCAGTGATGGCAATTATGACAGAGCCCACAGATTTAAAATTACAACAGCAAAAATTTCATAAAAAATATAAAAGTTATATATATTTGATCAGCAGTAAACTTTTGATCAGTACAACAGAACCAACCAATTATAAGTGTCACCACACCGCTTAGATAATGCATAAAGCACCAACACGCCACCTGAGAAAAGCTTACGGCGGCGCCTGGCAAATATTATAAATGCCCAATCACCGCCTTAATTATACATAGGCCCCGCCACACCAATTAAGGAAAGCTACAAGTTCTGGGACGTCGCCTAGCAAATATTTTAGCTGCTAAGGTTCCATTAAAACTTTACATCAAGTGCCGCAGCAGCCTAGCTTTGAATCCCTGAATTGTGAATCACCCTAATTAGTTATGTTTCTAATCACCAATTCAAAGTATATCCAGTATAGAAGGGAGTGATCCCAAAGAGACCAAACCCACTAGCAAGGACCACCTGTGCTGGGTGAAGAAGAAAACATCCTACTGGTTGATGAGCATCAAGCGCCAAACCTGGACTACTTATTACCCAAATTAATAATGTACTAGAATGTCCTAGAAGACATGGCTAGCAGCCCAGGAAGCCTTCTTGATAAGGTATAAAGATAATCAATTGATTACAATAAAATAATCTTTTAATTTGAAACCGCTTCTGTGTGATCTGAAGCCACCCTTTGAAAATAGTTATACTTTTATCCCTCCTCACCCCTTGGATACAATACTAATCATATCATCACACATGAGAAGTATTAAAGCAATCACCCTGTACCCTCAATGATCAAAGAAGTGTTGCTTTAATAAAAAACATGGCAAGCATGTCATAGGTCAGTTGATGGGCTGAAGGAACCTTTCATTTGGTCTTATATGCAGTGTTGTATAAATTAGGCCAGTCCATTTCAAGGTTTCAAGGGCAATCTTCTCTAGGATGATAAGTTCTAGGTAGGGCATCAGCTGTGTCAAGCCCTTCCCCCTTTCCTGTATTCCTAGGTTAATCTGTTAAAGCAGTGACATCCATCTGGCTTGCCAACATGCAAGTGCATTCTGAGTATTGAATTATATCAAGGGTTTACAGTCTGTCAGTACTCAGACGTTTTAGGTTTCCTTCTAGGTAACTTCTTCACTCCCTGCACATGGTGTATACTGTGAGCAGTTCCTTGTCATTTATTGAACATCTCTTCTCAGCCTCTGTTAAACTTCTACACTTATAACATGCTTACAGGAAGTCCTGCTGCCCTGACTGGAAGTTGTGCAGCACTGCTGTGAGAGAGGGGGGCTAAACTAATTAAGTTTGGCTCTCATCCTGGGGGAAGAATCCACCAGGACACCATCCAGTGAAAAACTGGTATGGCCGCTTGAAGTGGTGTCCACAGAGAGGACGCAGCAGACAGACGGGGGAAGTAGGAATCCAAGCCCATCAAGAACATTCCACCAAGAAGCCATGTGGCGCACTTGGGGTGTGCTCTTGGGAGCCCAGACTTTTTTCTTGGACTAGAACCACCAGGTCCGCGAAAGGGGGAGGCACAGGGGGTGCTGGGGCCATAGCGTAGTAGGGATTGGTTTGAGGGCAGAAAGCTCAAGGTCATCACAGGCAAGACTTCTAACAATGCTTTTGCTAGTAGCAAGAATTTCTTGAGCACGCCCGGGAATGTCCTCCAACATCCGCACAAATTGGGTGGGGTTACTCCCTACATGGTGGAATGAGTAGGAGATACAACTCCAGAGGTCTGGAGAAGTAGTCCATATCATCACCAGAACTGGTGCTAGAGTAAAGGTCACAAACTTCACCAGGGAGACCAGCATGGTTCAAAGATAAGAGAGATGAAAGAACTATCAAACTTTGATATTCTACGCTAAGAAACCAACAGCTAGACTGCAATAAACTTATTAAATTCAAAGCACAAAACCCAGAGACAACAACTAAGTATTTTAAGACTTGGAAATAGATAAGAAACATCAATCAGGCGTGGGCAAAGCAAAAGCAAAGGCCAAAGCAAACAGAAAGCAATTCTGAACTTAAAGTAGGTAAATAGAGAGTTTTAAATACCAATTTTGAAGTTTGAACCAGAGCTTTGAGGACGGCTTGGAAAAAGTATAGGTCAACACTAAAGTTGACGCTGATGACTTCCAAGACAATGCTGTAAACCAAGGGAAGGTAGAGGTAATTAAAAACAAAACTAATGCTAACAAAGCCAGGGATAGATAAGAACTTCCAGAGGAGCCTCAAAATAATAAACTTAATTTAGGAAAGCTCTAAACTTTTAATTGATAGAATGAGCAAGCAGGGGACTGAAAGCCCCCTGTCCTGCTTTAAAGGTGAAATTTGAATTCAAGGGTCACCTGACCCAGGGCTGGAACTTGATTGGCTTGCAGAGAAATTTTGCAGAGGGGAATCCAAAGGGTTAGATGATTTCTCATTAATTTCTGGCTTTAACTCTGATTGGCTGGCATTGCTAGAGTGAATTAAATCAGCATTCAATCCAGTTGGATTGGCATTTAAAGAATTGGCAGTAGCGCGGCCTGAATGCTTAGACTTAATTAATTTCACGTGTGGACGGGCCCAAGCCAAAAAAGAGTCTAAGTTTTCAGAGATTCCTCCCAAGTGGGAACCAAGTTCATCACATTGGTATTTCCCACCTGGGAAGGATATTCCAACACAAATCTCTAATCAATTGTATGGGCTAAATCCTCAAGGGAATTAAGGGGCTTGGCCAGCTTCTGAGCAGATTTCTTTGTTTGGCGCAGGAAGATTGTCCTATCCAGGGCTAAAGGGGGAAGTGACTTTACAGCTGCGCCAATGGCAGTGCCACCAGCATCCAGCTCAACCTGTAGCTCCTGATGTTATTTGGGTAATGTAAGGTCAGAGATTTAATTGGTGCTTGCTTTTGTAGCTGGAAACCCTTTTCACCTTCAGGTGTCCTGATGAACTTATTTTTGGCATTATCCTTGGTTAAGCCATTGATTGGTGCAGTTAGCTCTCTGCAGCTTTGATGAGTTTCTTAGGTAAGCTACTGTCACAAGCAAGCATCCCACATGTTTATGGATGTGGGTTGCTGTATGCTATCTAGTGCACTGATCTTATCCAGGTCTTCTCTGATGCTGCCATCTGAGACAGTTTGGCCCAAGAGCAGGAGTCCCTTTTCCATAAACCGGAACCTGCTAAGTTTTGCGTAGAGCTCGTGCTTTGCAAGTCAACCGAGTATCTTGCCAACATGGGTGAGGGGTTCCTCTTTGGTTTTAGAAGATAGTTTGATGCTGTGAAGATGGTGCAATGTATTGCATAGACTGTTGATTGCTTGATGCATCATATTGTTAAATGTTGCAGGTGCATTGACCATCCAAAGCTCATTTATTCAAGCTAGCTGGATATTTCTGACCAGTCTAGAGAGCCTTGTAGCCAAAAGGAAGACTAAAAAAAGAAAGGAAATAGAATTAGGGAGGAGAGGTCAAGGAACCTGAGGTCCTAGGGAAAACCCTTGAGGGGGAGGAGGTGAGGATGGGGGTTGAGCTGGACAGTCTCTGGTAATACCAATACGGCTTGGTTCTGGGGGGGGAAAGGACCAGGCCAGGGATTGAGGATCATTTCTCTGCAAGTTCCCGGCATAGCTTGATGGAAGGGTTGCCATAGATGACCTGGCTAGCAGTCTGACTGAGCTTGTGTGCAATAAGGGAGCTAGATACTTGTGCTGGGTGAGGTGTTGCTATAAAGGAGTGAAGGACAACCACATGGATAACCCATAGTGATGTGTGGAATATCACTTCCCTAAAGGACCCAGGGATTCTGGATGGAGCATCTATGAAGAACCAGTCCACCTCTGACCCTTGTAGTGGGGTAGTGTACAGGTGTGCAGGCCAGAGAATTGCGCAGACCGTTTGCCATACTCTTGTGCTATGGGGGCATTGGAAGAATTGGTGAGTCACTGTATCCCTATCACCACATCTATTGCATATGGGATTAGGGCAGTTTCTGTGGTCTGGAGTTTGGTAAACTCAATAGAGGACTTTCCACGCGTTGTTCCACATTTTAAGGTTAATCATGTCCTTGTGGCAGTACAGCCAGAATAGGTTATCCTTCAGATTGGAATTACTATGTGTTAGTATTTACATTGTTTTCAGCGTTTCTACAGGCCTTGGGGGTTTGGGAATAGGTGCTCCAGGATGGGCTGGAAGACCCATGAACATGGGCTGCCACACCAGTCCTGCCCTGTCTCTGTGGGTGGCCAAAGGTCTGAATGAGCTGATGCTCCAGAATCCCTTGTATGTGTTAAAGCATGGCTTTCCAAAAGGGATCCATCCCTTGAGGGCCTCTCTTGGTTGTGACCTTGGACAGTCAATTTTTGAGAGTATGTTGCTTGTGGGGAGGGATCAAGCCAAGAGCCTTGGCCCACTGCCTCTGGAATGCACTAGTCCAATGGGGCTCCATTATATGGGCAGATAATACCATGGACATGGTGCAACCAAATATCTTTGTAGCAGTTCTTTGTAAATCACACAAGACAAGGTTGCCCCTAAGCTTGTTGCTAATCATCTTTGTAGCAGCAATTGGCTGAGTACCTGGTCTCCATAGGCTATGGTGCACCATTCTATTGAGACTCTAAAAGAATTGTTGGGATAAGGGGAAGAACTGTGCTGTGAACCAGATTTTTGAGCATTCAAGCAATTTACTAGATGGATCCTGCTTATTTGGATCACCAGTCTGCATTGTCAGGTAGACATGGAGTGAGAGATTGAATTGAGAATGCCTGAATCAATTGACTGTGTGTCAAAACCCCCACCTTAACCCATGTGCCCAGGTAGGGCATAGAAGTCTTGGTGGGTTTAATGGCCAGCAGTGGTCTAAATCCTGGGCTGGCCATAATGATGGCCTGGGATTTGTTAGTGTTTACCTTGGCTTGTGAGAGTGCTGAGTATTCTTTGAGAGCCTTGGAAAATACTGAACCATCCTTCTTGGATGGAAGTTCTACCACACAGTCAACAGCAAATGCTTTGATTGTGAATGGTTCCTGTCCAAATGTACAGAGGCCCATTAGGTCTCTACTGAGGTGGCAGATCCAAGGGTCTATAGCAAGGTTGTAGAGGAGCAGGATAAGGGGTCTCCCTGGCTTAGGCCACAGGACAGAATGATTTCCTCCATCTTGTTGTGGGCTGTTTCAACTCTGATAGTGGAATTACTCAGCAGGGAGCTCAGCCAGGCTATATTTTTTTCAGGAAATGCATGTGCACAGAGATAGGCATTTAGTTAGGGCCAGGATACTCTATCATAGGCCTTTTCCTGGTCCAGGAAGATGGCAATACCATTCTGAGCTTTGTTGCAAAGGGCATTTGTAATAGTGTTGACATTTTCTGCAATACTGCAGCCCAGATTAAAGCCATTCTGGTTTGGTTGTGTGGCCAGATAAATGATTTTACTCATTCTATCCACCAAGAACTTACTCAAAAGTTTCTGGTCAGTGTTTAGGAGGGTAATGGGCCTCCATTTCCTCAGATCATCCCTGGGCCCTTTTTTGTAGAGGATAATTATCAATTCATTGCCACCACCAGGTAAGGTTGACCCTTTCTCAAGGGCCAAGTTAAATACATCCAGAAGAATCTGCCCAATGAATGTGATGTGGTGCTTGTAGGATTTGTAGGGCAAGCCATCTGGCCCAGGGGCTTTCTTCTTTGGTGCTGAACCAATTGTTTCCACAAGTTCCTCCATCACCACCAGGTGTGTTAATCCTGCCATTTTGGGGATGCCTGGTACCAGCTCTAACCATTTTTGAGGAGCGCCAGATTGGTTTCAGACTATGATGTGTACAGATCTCTGTAGAAGAATTGTGTTGCGTTACACTCACTTTACTTGTTGGTATGGGTGATCCCTTCCTTGGTCACCTAATTTAGGGCTTTTAGGCGCACCAAGCCTTGTAGATGATGGTAAAGGACTTGGTGGGCTGTTTCTCTTTGATTGCCAGAGAGATTGCAGCTTGGAGCCGGGCCAGCTTTAATTGAGTCAGCTCAAATCTAGCCAGTTTCTCACAGGAAGACTACCAGGCAGCTGTCCAGCCTACCTTTTTTGTTTTGGCATGTTGGCCTCCAGGTATTTAATAGTGTTAGTGTTATGGTATTTGTGGGCTTTTTTTGGTATCTCTTATTTGGGAAAATTCCTTTCTTATCTGTGATTTGATGCTCTCTTTAATCATGGCCCATTGGATCTCCCCCTGTTTTTTTTGATCTGATGGATCTCTCAATTGATTGGCTGACCTACTGCTGGTTTGCGTTGTTGGGGAGAAGACAAGATTAACATGTAGAGTGTGTCTTGATATTTCCCAGTATAATGGTAGTGCAAAAGAGTCTATGATTAAACCCAATGATATCAATGAGGGAGTGCGGAAAAAACACAGCTGCTAGGCCCAGGGAAATTAGTATATAATCAATTCAAGATGCAGAGAATTCTATAGTATCATTTGTGTTTATTCTGGTTGTTATGATGGGATATCCAGCTTCAAAGTTGGCAGTGTCTATAAGCCCTAAACTCTGTTGCTAATCTCTGAACATTAAGGAATGGTCCTGGAGTTGCATATTTGGAGCCTTATCTACAGGCAGAAGCCACAAATCAAATTCCCCTACAAAGATGGTATTTGATGGGAATTTGATTTGTTTGAGTTGATCAAATAAGAAAGTCTTATCCTTGTTGTAACTGTGCTGTTTTAGCAGAGTTATAAGGGGAAAATATTTGAAAACTAGATAATATTCTTTATTGAGAGATAATGATTATATAGTTGATGTGAATCATGGATAACAGTAGCATAATTGTGTTGATCACACATTGGGATGGTGAAGGGGGTGGACTGATCCTAGTAATAAATCAAGTGCTAAAACAAGGTATCCACTGTAAAGGATCATCATCTGTTCATGTTATTGGATTTGGAAATTTGAGTTGACTTCCTAGCTTAGCTTTGAGTGACTGGATAATCAGGTTAAGAGTCACAAACCTGTTTACTCATAACCTTGCTGGCAGATCAAGACTGTTGTTTTGACACCCCCTGGCTGAAGGTCAGCCTCCTCTGGGGGTAGATTGTCAGGGAGATTGTTGGGAGCCCATGCGCTGTATTGTATTAACTGTTGTTTAGAGGCGGGTAGGACGGTCTCCTGTTGTCTTTGTCTTGCCTTACAGGGTCTTAGGAAATAATGGTGGAGGATTTTATCTTGTTTGTGTTTCCTGAGTCCTTGCACAAGGTAATTGTTGCTTTTGTTTACCTTTAGGATGATAGCTGGGCCCACTTTCTCAGGCTGTAGTTTGCTCTTGTCAGTATTCATCACCCAGACCTCATCACCAACCTCATGTCTATCTTGGATGGGGACAAAGGTATTCTCTAGGCTTTTTTCTTCTTTCTCTAGCTGGTTGCTATTGGTCTGTATGATTTGAGGGTTTGAGCGGGGTGGAACCTTGCGGGCATTTCCAGCTTTAGTCCCAAAAGCGCTTGGATAATATTGGGCAGTGTGCCATAAATAAGCTCAAAGGGTCTTTTCCGGTGGATCTGTTCACGCGGGTCCGGTATACAAGGAGTGCAGTCAGTAGCTGCTTGTATCACTCCTCTGTTCTCTGGGCAGTGAGCTTGGAAAGGGCCTGCACTAAGCTGTCATTCAGCTGCTCCATACGCCCATTGGCCTGAGGATGGTAAGGTGTTGTCACGGTTTGCTGACCCCCATTTTTGATGAGGCATACATTGGTATCTTCAGGGGCAATTCTTTGCCTTCATCTGTTATCAAGAATTCTGGTTTTCCAAACTTGCTGATGATTTCCCTGCTTATAAAATGTCAAATGTCATTGCCTGTGTGAGTCTTCACTGCTTGCGCCACTGGCCAACTAGTGGCAAAGTAAATAGAAGTGACAATGTATTTCTTTTTATTGTGCTTCCCTGGCATGGTTCCCACAATATCTAGTGCCCATACTTTGAAGGGTAGTTGTGAACAATTAGGTAATATGGACTTAAGCGGGGTGTCACTTTTTGCAAATTTTTTGTATACTTCACATTGGTTGAGCACTTCCTGGACGTCCTGGTAGAGGGTTGGACAACATGCTTTATGTTTGAGGAATTTTTAAAGGTTGCAGCTCTTGGTATGTCCTAGGTCTCTGTGGTAACGTAGGATGGTTTCAACTTGTTGATGTGTAGGGATGTAAGGTATGGCAGTTTCATTGGTCATTTTGCGGTGTAATATTCTGTATAAATCTGCAAATAGTAGTTTATTTTTGATGTCTGTTTTATTTGTTATGTCTGTAGTGCCAGGAGGGGCCAGTCTGGGTCAAGCCCATTTTTGCCTCTCATGGCCCTAACGTACAGGCACAAGAGTGCATCTGCCAAGGAAAAGTTCTGGTCCAGGTTTGTACTGGATACTCATATTGAACCTTTCTAGAAGTTCCATCCAACAGGCTTGTTAGTGGGAGAGATTTGCCTGCATTTTAAAGTATATGAGACATTTGTGGTTGGTTAATGTGGTGAATTACTCCTGTTGTTCCAAGTAACAACACCATTTGACAAGGCAGTGCACAATTGCCAACAATTCTTTGTCATGTATGGGGTATTGGCACTTGCTGTCTATCAGTTTACATGACTCATAGGCTATGGGCAGGAAGTTAACATCATCATTCATGATTTGTAGTACTCCCCCAATGGATGCACCAGAGGTGTCTGTCTCCATTTGATATTCCCCATTGTTTTTGGGGTATTGTAGGTTGGGCGCAGTTGTGAGCTTCTCTTTAAGACGTCTGGAACAAAGATCATGTTAGGAGGTCCATAAAAATTTAGATTTGGTGCCTGTTATGGAAGACAGGGGTGCAGTTAGGACCCCACAGCCAGGGATAAATTGTTTTACGTAGGCGACCATTCCCAGGAATGTGCAGAGTTCTGACTTGTCCTTTGAGGGGCGGCATCTTGCAGATGGCCTGGATTTTCTGGCTGTCAGGCTTGATGCCATCCTTTGAGACTATGTGCCCCAGGAAGAGCAACTGTTTGAGGAAGAATTGTCATTTGGAGGGTTTTGCTAGCAGTTTATGTTAAGCCAGGGTAGCAAAGACTGTCTCCAGGTCTTTGTGGTGTTGTTCTACCAAAGGGCTTTAGATGATAATGTTGTCCAGGCACACCAGGGCGTGTTTACCAATATGGGGGGCAAACACTTTGTTGATAAAAGTCACAAAGGTTGATGATGTGTTTGGCTTCCCAAAGTTGAGCAACACACACCTGTATGACCTGTACTTAGTGCAGAAGGCTATTTTGGGTATATCCTCCTCCTTGATGCAGATTTGGTTGTAGCCTGCTGTTAGGTCAATCTTGGAGAAGACTGTGGCACCTCCCAGGGCATCAAAGAAGTTTTCAATCAGTGGCAGTGGGTAAAAATTCTTGACAGTAACTTCATTTAGGGCTCAGTAGTCCATGACTAGGCGCAGGTTACAACAACAGTGGCAAAATCAACTGTAGGAATGCAAAAGTGAGAATTCCAAAGTGAGAATCTAAAAAATGGCCAAGTAAACACTTTTTAAATTTTTGAAATGGCTTTTTATAATGAAGCAACTACTTCTTCTTGGCTTTTTTAGTTGAGAGAATGAATAAAAAGTATTTTATATGGTCATAATAATTTTTAATTCCAGATGAGTTGTTTTAATTTAATTTCAAAATTTTTAAAATTGTTGGCTTGGCCACTTTTAGATTCTCACTTTGGAATTCTTACTTTTGCATCCCTACAGTTGATTTTGCCACTGTTGCCCAGGGTACCATATTTCTTTGCCACAAAGAATACAGCAGCACCAAAAGGAGGCTTTGAGGGGCGGATAAGACCTTTCTCTAATGCTTCCTTGAGGTAAGCGCATAGGGCATCATCTTTGTTTGGGGTAAGGCGGTAGATGAGTTGTGCCTTAGGTATAGCTCCTTTGAGTTGGATATAGTGTTGGATGTGTTTCTCTGGTGGCAACCCAGGTAGAGCCTCTTTGAAGATTTTTGGATGGCAAGCCACAATTTTGAAATCCTGAGGCCTAGTGATGTTCTGGTGATCTTTGAAATGTATGATCTTGTACTTGCAGAAGTTCCAGTCAATTGCCTTGAGATTCTTCTTTTTGGCCAGGGTATCTGTGATGCTGTCATAAAAATGGGCCTTTCAAGTCCTTCTGGGTACTTCTTTGTAGGCTGCTTGCTTTGAAAAGAACAGGAAAGACTGGATTCACAATAGCTTATCACTGATAATATGACCTTAAGTCTTTAACTACCCAATGGAGGTAACAACTAATAGTAGTCAAATATATCAAGCAAGTAAGTGTAAAGTAAAAGTAAAAGTCCTGTTTATTTGAAAAGATAAAGAGAGTTATATAGTCCATTCAGTGCTAATGACTCAGACTAATGTCTAGTGCCAATTAGCACTATGGAACTGGAGGGGATTTGGGGCTAAGGAAAGGGGTTCAATGTATTAGGCTCAAGCATCTTCTCAGTTGAGCCACATGTTGTAATGACTATGCTTAGATGCATCATCATCATCAAAGTGCCGTACTTTATATCCAAATCCTTGTGAATAATTAATGTATAATCTAAACTATCTATGCTGAATAGCTATCCTTCTGATAGGCTAATCAACATCAATAGAGTAAATATTATGACAGATGCGTACAAAGACGTGGTCATGCAGGAGCTGGTCCACTGAGTCAGAGTAGATCTGGTGATTGACACCTTCACGCTTGATGGTCAACACTGAGGTTGCCCAGTCTACATGAGGGTTATTTTTTTGCAACCAGTCCAGTCCCAGTACAATATCAAATTTGGGAAAATCAATGCCAGGAGCCTGGATGGTGGAATGTAGGTTCTCTAGCATGACAGAGAAGGGGACAGTTTCCCTTGTCACAGCAATGTGATGTTCATCAGCTAAAACCACATTCTTAATCCATGAAGGATTAGTGGCTAGCTTGAACTTGTCTACAAAGCTACTGTTTACTAGGGTTTGGTCTGCGCCCAAGTCCAGGAGTACTGAGACGGTGTAACTGCAAAAGCAGAAAGGATAGGACATCAGTTTATTGGGATGTCTGGCAATGGTGTAAAGTACTGGGTCTTGTGAGGGCACTTTAATCATTGAACATTGATCCACGTCCTTGGGTTGGTACTCATTGTTGGGCAAGTCAGGAGTTGTGTGGGGAGAGCTTGGCTTGCTTAGTGCTCTCCCTGGGATTTTTCCTTATCACAATTGTCTTGTGTGGCGGTGATGCAGAAATGGGTACAATTTGACTGTCCATTGTTCCCGTTTCTGTGTTCATTTGAGCCTGTGGGTTAATGGTTTGAGTTGTTGTTCCCAGAAGGCAGGCGGTTACAATGTCCAGCTGGTTGAGAATCTTTAGGTTGCTCCCTTTTCCCAGCCTGTGCCTTGTGGAGAGCATTGAATGTTTGTTCTGGTTTCTCTGCCTTGCAATACAGGCTCTACAAGTTGGTCACCTGGTCCAGATTGACATGCCTCATCACATGTGACTTAAGTGCATTGTAGTACATGAGATGAGTAGCTGGGCTATCAAAGGCCATATCTGAGGGGGGGTGTAGTCAGAGTTACTTGTATGCTTGGGTGGTAAGATATAAAAGGGGTAAAGGCCGGTTCTTACGGTCTTGTTGGTTAAGAGACAGAGGTATTGTCTTCCTGGCGTTGGCAAATTTGAAGTTGAAAATCAGAGGTGAAATCCAAGATTTAAATAAACTTTCAAAATAGCCAAATTCAAAGATTTGGTAAAATACTTGTGTGTCTATTTGATAAATTTGAAGAGTTTAAATACTCTTGTTATACATGTGAATATTGGAATTGAGAGGATTTAGAGGGATGGTTTTGGATCAAGTGGATACTTGCAAAAGATGAATTTCAAACCAGAGGTTTGAACTGAAGTTCAGGTAATTGCCCGTTATACCACATTTTCCCCTTCCTCATTGGGACAATGAAAAAGCTTCAACCAATTCCCATTGATGATGTAATTGAGCTGGTGACCATCCTGATCTGCAAGGTGATAATTTCCAGAATTTTCTTGACCAATCACACAATAGGGGTCAGACCACTTTGAGAGGAACTTATTGGAGAGGGATTGAGCTACTGAGTTCTTGAAAACCAGAATATCAGAACCAACAGGTATTTTTGTGGCCTTGGGCGCAGCACGTGCTTTGTGGCGCATAGCTTCTGTGGCTTCCAGCACAGTTTTTGAAGCCAAACTTCAACTTTTGATCATAGAGTAAGCACCAGGACTTAAATTATTAACATCTAATCCACAAATAGGGACACCATAAAGTAACTAATAGGGCTTGAACTTGGTTATGTTTTGAACTCTTGAACAATAGTTCCAAAGAGCAGCAGGTAAATGCACATACCAATGTGTTGTGTGTTGACAACTTTACAAAACTCATTCACTAACTGATTTCTGAAGTGATTTCCCTGGTTGCTAAGGAGTACAGCCCGCGGACTCTTGACAGTGAAGATGTCCTTGTACAAGAACTTTGCAGTGGTCTCTGTTCATGTTTCCACTGCTTTGGCAACAGGCCATTTGTTAAAATACTCTGTGGCTACAATCAGGTATTTCTTTCCACTAATGCTTTATGCTACAGGTCCCACATAGTTGATGCCCCACATTTTTAAGAGTCCACTGACTCTAATTGGGTTGATGGGTTTGGTTACTGGGTGCTTCTTGGAGAACATCTGGAAAGAATTACATTCCTTGAGGTAAGTTTTCACATCTTCAAAGTAGTTGGGCCACCAGTACTTCTTGCGCAAGTGCTCTGCTGTGGACAGGATACCATATTGTCCTGCTTCATCATGAACTTTGAAAAGAATTAGGCAACACTCCTCAATCTTAGGCACTTTGACCAGGCATCCGCACATACTACGGTAAAGTACTTCCTCTATAATCACATAGTGGCAACTATCTCTGATCATGGCAACTTCAGCATCCATTTTTCCTGTTGTAAGTAAGCAATATATAGCAAATAATTTGGTTTCATAGCTCTCTACTAACTGTTTCACTAGGCACATCTCCTGTTCCCCTTGGCGTGACAGTCCATTGATGACAACATTCTTCTTTCCTGGGATGTGCTTGATATCCATAAGATATTCAGACATCTCCATCACCCAGTGTACCCGTAAACTGTTCTTTTGTTGCTTGCTCAGGATGAAGGACAACACCATGTTGTCAGTATAAAAGGTAATGCAGTTGCCCAAGATGTAATATCTGAATTTTATCAAGGCTTGGACCATAGCTAATAGTTCCTTATTGTAGATGCTATACCGGGACTCAGGGCCACTTAAGGACTTGCTTGTGTATTCCACTGGACGGAATACATCTTCACATTCTTGGGACAGGACTCCCCCCGTTGCTTCCTCTGACACATCAGTGAAGATGGAGAACTTCTTGTTGAAGTTCAAGTGAATGACCACAGACTCCCTGGTTAGGTGCTCCTTGAGTGTCTGAAAAGCACCTTCCTGCTCAGAGGACCAGGTAAAGTCAGCATCCTTCTGTATTAACTTGAACAAGGGCTTCAAAATGTCACTGTAGTTTGGGATGAAGCAGGAATAGTATCCCACTGTGCCAAAGAAGGACTGGACCAGCAAAACACTGGTAGGTGTAGACCACGTTTTGATAGCTGATACTTTATCAGGGTCTGGATGTACTTCTTCTGCGTCTACCACATATCCCAAGACGTGAAGCTTTGTCTGGAAGAGTAGCAACTTGGACTCATTGACTGAGAGTCTGGCTTTACGGATATGGCAAAAGACTTGAGCCAAAACCTGTAAGTGCTCTTTGAAAGTCTCACTTAAGACAGCAATGTCATATAGATACACAGTAACCTTCTTGTACAGGAGGTCCTTGAACACAGAGTTAATTGCCCTTTGAAAAGTGTGGGGTGCACCAGTAAGCCCAAATGGCATTTGTTTGTATTGGTACTGACCCTGCTTTGTCACAAAGGCTGTCTTCTCCACGCTCTTGAAGTCCATTTCCAACTGATGATAGCCAGAAAACAAGTCAATATTGGTAAAGTACTTGGAACCAGCATAGGAGGCAAGAATCTCATTGATCAATGGTAAGGGGTAGTTATCTGACTTAGTGAGAGAGTTCAGAGGTATGTAGTTTACACAAATTCTTAACTTCCCATTATTTTTAGGCACAATAACCACAGGTGACGCCCAAGGAGACATGGAAGGATCTATGATCCCCTTTGGCAGGAGCCAGTTGATCTCACCCTCCACATAGTACTCATACTTCTTTGCAAGAAAGTAAGGAGCACGGCAGACTGGGTGATGGTTCTCCATATCAATGACATGTCTCTCAAGGTTGGCAGGTGGCAAAGGATCATCTTCATTGTGGAACAAGTCTTGATACTGTTCCATAAAGGTATGTACTCTCCTCCTTTGCTTTGTGGTTACCCCTTTGTTCTGCTTGATGGCTTCCACAGCTGTCAAGAAGGATTCCCCTAAATTATGAGGGCTAGTGTAGCAAACATCAACAGGGAACAGGGTGTTCTCACGCTGGATGAACCACTCATGGTTCCAGAAAGACACTGTT